>JAYMSP010006717.1:0-11171 GCA_036897095.1 Plantago elongata
ATTCATAAAAATGGGTATTTTTGCCCTTCTTAATTATCTTGTTTGAATCGATCTGCTGTTGCTACTACGAGTTATGGCTGTTGCTACTACTAGTTATGGGTCTTGTTCGTAGATCTGTTGTTGCTACCCCGTCGGCCGCGTTTCCCTCCACCGGACTCCAGTATCGACGGCCTCAAGTTATTGTTCAAGGTGTTCTTCATCTCATCTGCAGATTTTTTTTGAACCCTCCAAAAATGAGGCCTCGGACAACCGCATTGGGCCGGGCCAGCCTGCATGCAATAAACTCCCATCTTTTTATTCAATTTCATGCCACAATTTTGTTGTTTTATGTATTGATCTGTTTGCTGCACCCATCTAATAATGAAAGATGTGCAATGTTCAACATTGAGAAAAGAAAGAGCTTGATCGATTGAGCCTAATTAATTGGGTTGATAGAAAAATACCAAGACAGGAAGGGATAATGGGGAAAGGAGACAAGATTGATAGTTATGTTAACTAAGTTAAGGGTAGGTTAGGAAATTAATCTAGTTTGCTCTCAATATGGGAAATTCAATCTCAATTTACTCATCATTTAATAAAACTAACTTAAAAAATAACCGATAATTAAATAATTAACTAATAGCTAGTTATTCTTTTTCAACAAACTAACTTCATTAGCTTCTCAAATCAATTAACTTATTTGGAAAGCTAACAAGTTTTTTATTAAAAAATTCATGAAGCGAAAGGTTATAATATAGAAAGAGTTAGTATATTTATCACTGATACTTTATGGTTTTGAAGGTAATCTTTATTAACATGTTATTTCATATGACCGATTGTAAGTTTAAATATTAATTCAGACTACACTTCATTTAAGCAGATTTCGATTCGACCCTACATGGAATACCGGATTAGTTGCAATCGTTTATTATGTAAAAAAAGTAAAAGGCTGATTGGAATCGATTTGAATTGGAAAATGTCCATTTAAAATGGACATTTCCAAATTCAAATGATTTTCAATCCGCTCGTGATTCAATGATTACATGAAATTTGTAGCTCCTTAATCTTTGTTAATCCAGTCCAAAGAATAGTTTGAGATTCTGTGATGAACATCCTTTTCTGAAACTATCCATCACCTTTCTTGAAGATGAACAACTCTCTCCACCATTTCATCATCCAAAACACAATCAACCTTATCTCTGATTTCTCCTCCTTTTATGATCCCACTCTCATCTTTACTCAATCTCAGCCCAATCTTCCATTCATCACAAATGTAACTCTCGTTCAGAAACTGGTCTGCAAAATACGGCCAGCACAGAAAAGGCACTCCATTTGCAACACCTCCCCATCGTTGAATTCCATCCACAATGGCTTATGAAACACCCTATTGAAGGATGGGAGAGCACTTCCTGCTGTGGAACCCAACCCACTCCCGCGCTCTTTTGTCCTGTTGTCATACCCTTTTGGAAATGTATGCAAGGTGTTCGACGAAATGTCTCTTCGAACAACCCATAGGAATGGTCTGTTTGTGAGTTCTAGACCGAGTGCCAGTTCTTGGAATTGAGTTTCGTCGAATACGGTGAAGCTGCCGAATGCTACGTAGACGACGGAGTTCGGTGGCTGCTGATCGAGCCATGTTAGAGATGTGGTGTCTTCTGGCCAGAAATGTCCGGCTGGTTTCCCGAGGCGGTTGCTTGCGAGAAGAGGGCCAATTGGCAGGCAGGAGCATTGGCTTACCTTCCAAACTGCCTGCCTCCAAGTGATGGGATGAGTTGCAGATGATCATGTCTGGGAGTTCTAGTGATTTGTTGTTATCAATTATGGCGTGGAATACTATTTTTTGTGCGGTTAGATCGCCTATGCATGCCCAGGTGAAATTCACTGGGTTCATTTCGGGCATGCCTGGTGATAGTCGTATCCCCTGCTTCTCCAAAGGCCTTCCTGCACGTAATACAAGATAACTTTGAGTTTCTTTGACGTATAAAGTTCTTGAAAGAAACTGATAATGGCGTCATTCATGTCTATGGGCTGATGGTTATAGGTAAAGATGCTCAGTTGATCATGATTGCTGACCAAAAACTGTGTTATTAGTTTATAATCGAATTATTCCTTCTTCTGCTTATATCTGGTTCTATGTAATGTTTTGTTTGTTACTTCCAGCTATGTACGGATAGCAGCATGCTAAATTAAGAACAAAGAATAGGAGGATACAGCGGGAGACTTACCGTTGCTGTCAATGATCCCATCTTGCACTAGCTTTGAGGCATTGACTGTCGAAGCTGACAGTGCAATGGAAGCTGGAGAGAAGGCTGCTTTCTTAACTCCAAATTTTTCTGCCACATCTAAGCCCATGCCATGTAATAATCTGTAAGAATACACGTGACCTCACCACATTCTGTTTCGTTTATGTCTTCAATAAGAGGCTCTAGCTTCCGAGGCATGACCTTTACCATTACATCAGTCAACCTCCCCAAGTCGTTTCTATCCTCACCTGGCTCTAACCTGTCAGGGATTGAGACCAAACGTTTCAGCCCGCTCACATTTCCTGTTTCTGCCTGTGCTTTTATAATACGTTCGTGATTGAAATCCGTGTTGACAAATGTGACTTCAACACCATTTTCTGCCATATACTGTGCCACCTGCAGTAGGGGAATCACATGACCCTGTGCTGGACAAGGTATAGCTATTACATGAGGTTTACCCATCGTACTCTTGTGGTAATTTTTGCAAGTACTGGCCGCTTTTATATGCCTCACTTTTATGGGGAAGATAGAATTTTGGAATCAAGGTTGGCTAATTATGCAGGCATGTTACAGAACCTCTGAATATATCTCTCTAACTTAATTGATTTGTATAAGCCTTGCAGCTATATATACTAATTTTTGCCTCATTCATTGTTGTTTCTATAATTAGGATTTTTGTTTTATATGTCATTCTTTTACAATGGTCCTCACCCCCTATTTAGTCACTAATCGTCTTTTAGTTAAGAGTAAATATCCGGGTAATTGATTCTTCAACTCCTTAAGACGGCTAGATGTTGACAATTTTAGATGCATTATGGTATCTGTTATAGTAAGACCAGGGTCTGTGATTTGTGAACAATGGAATACATTGTTGATAACTTCAGATATTTGTGCTGGTATAATTGCTCCCTTTGGCACTCACATATGATTTGAAGTTTATATTGACAAGCACCTTGGTTTCCCCATTCCTTGTGTATATCATATTGCCAGGATATGTACGAACAAGTATATACCTTTCTCATGTGTCCAACTATATGACAAGTTTGAATGACTCGATGGAATTTGATAAAAATCATCAGTACTCCATGGTCATGAATGAAGCCAGTTATATTGAACTACGTTGTTCTTGAATTTCACACTTATAGGCTCTTCATCTTCTAGGCTTTCGTCATGATATACAGTGGATTCACTCTGGACTATTTGTTTGTTAACCTTTTCGATTGTTTGAGATCTGTTTTTTAGGCTAGTTTATAAGTTCATGAAAACTGCTATTTGTTCATAGGAATCATTGGGACCTATTAGGACAGGTTTGGGAAAGAGGTTTGAGATGGCTTTAACTTGTCAAGTTATTAGAAAAGTGTTTATAGTATGATTCACTCTTATATGTTAAAAGGTTAAAAGTGCCCGTTCTTGGTTATTCTGTCTTGTTGTTCTTAGCATTTGGTATAGAAATACATTCATAATTGAAAAATAGCCTACAAGTTCTAGTCCTTTACTCATTTTGAAGTTTTTCTTGTTCATTACCTTATCACTGCTATTGATAATCAGTTTGCAACTTTGTATCACAGAATAAGCACCTCTGTTATGCACAGGGACCTATTAAATCATGTGTACAGATGGATCAATTAGCTAGAAATTAACCTGCATTATACAATATGAACCATATCTTGTTCATTGTATTCAATAAAATTGTACAAGCAAATGGCTTGCTTGTCCAGTTAATTTCGTTCATATATTGGTCCATTTAGATATCAGTTTTGCTCTAGTGTTTTCTGAAAACACGACTATCTCATTCTACTTTCTTGATGGAGAATATAAGTGATTCGAAATAATTGGGTTCAGTGAATGAATCACTTGTTTCTTGAACAAAACATAGATAAGCTTCACAATTTCTTGATCCCTTCTATGAAGTTGTTTAGATTCTTCTGAGAGCTACCCTCACTGACACTATATGCAGTCTTGACTTGAAGCTCCAAGGCTCTCGCCTTGTAACTTTTATTGGTTAGAACCCGTTCCACCTTGTCCTTAATCTCTTTTCGACTGATGATTCCGCTTTCGTCCCGATCGAACCGTAGACCTACCTCCCATTCGTCACAGATGTATGACTCGTTCAAGTACTGGTCAGCAAAATAAGGCCAGCATAGGAAAGGCACTCCATTTCCGATGCTCTCCATCGTAGAATTCCAACCGCAGTGGCTTATGAAGCAAGCCACTGAAGGATGTGCAAGGACTTGTTGTTGAGGTGCCCAACTCACGATTTCACCTCGACCCTCCACCCTGTCTTTAAAACCGTTTGGATATTCTCTCTTCGTGTCTGCATTCACATCTTGCCTGACAACCCACAGGAATGGTCTGTTTATGAGTTCAAGTCCCTGTGCCAGTTCTTCAAACTGACTCTGGTCCAGAAGAGCAAGGCTTCCAAATGCAACATATATGACAGAATTAGCCGGTTGTTTATCAAGCCAGGCTAAGCAAGATGACTCCACCGGCCAGAAGCAGCCTACTGAGTTCCCGAGCCTGTTTCTTGCTAAAAGAGAGCCTACAGGTAGAATATCTGGAAACATGGAAAACGCACCGGCCTCCAAATCTTGAGCTGAGTTGCAGACTATCCAATCTGCTAATTTGGTTGAGCTGTTATTATGTGACATAAGTTCGAAAGCCAGTTTCTGCAGGACGGGGTCATGAAAGCAGGTCCAATTGAAGTTCGCAGAGTTCATGAGTGGTATAGTTGGTGATAGCTGTACCATCTGCTTCTTCAAGAGCGTTCCTGCATATATGACCAGTATATTGATGATTACAGATTGAATTAGATAGTAGAGTAGCATTACATGATCTATGGACCTGATTGCCTGTTTGCACTAGCTTTTTTTTTTTTTTTAATTGATAAGGCTTAGTACAAGAAGCAGAAAATGAGTGTTTGGAATAACAGTTTATGCTATTAGCAAGTTTAAAGGGGGATTAAAGAGACCAGAATTGATTCTCATATTCACTTATCTTTCTATCACTTTGCTGACAGGCACCAAGACTTACCTTCACTGTCAATGATCCCATCGTCCACCAGTTTCGGAATGCTGAACGATACGGCCAAGACCGCTGCTGGCCCTGGCCAGAAAACCGCACTCTTGATCCTGAGCTTCTCGGCTACCTCAAGCGCGAATCCGGCTATGCTCCAGTCAACAATTACACACACAATTTCATCCCCAGTGGCATTTATCTTTTTTATAAGAGCCTCCAGTTCTCCAGGCATGACATCTAGAATACCCCGTGTTAGCCTCAGCAGATCACTTCTGTTCTCCCACGGCTCCAATCCATCAGGAAGCGAGACCATGTTCATCAACTCCGGTAAATTCTCGCCTTCAGGTAATGACTTGACAATCATTTGGTGGTAGAAATCAGTGTTCACAAATGTGACTCTGATACCATGTTGTACTAACTGTAGAGAAAACTCCATCAAGGGAAGGACATGTCCTTGTGCAGGATAAGGCAGGACTAGAACATGTGGTCTACTTTTCGCCATTGTTCGTTGTGTGCTTCAAATTCCGAATTCTTCATCTGTTTTATAGGCAGCATTGGCAGGAGAGTTCTGGAATTCGGATATGACGTTTGAGCCGGCTTCACCGCAAACGTTTTTGTCAAGGTGAATGCTCGCCATTTTGTCACTTGTCCTTTTTTTTGTAAAAGGTTTGAAAGTGTTCTTGATAGCCTCTTGTGATAGCAATGCTTTTGTCTTTGGCCTTTGATGTATCTTCTCAGTACGATTGTCTTGGAGCAAAATTACAGAAAGATAGCACAGACTGCAGATAGTACTCCATTTGTTGATGGGATAAAAAAAGTATGTTACAGCCTAGTCGTGGACCAAATCCTCATGTGATTTCAATTAGTCTATCAGGCTCGGTGATACTTAATTGGGATAGAATTTGAGTAGCTTTTTTTTTAATTAAAATTAATTATTTTTTTACAAATGTTTGATTTGAGTGAGGAGATGGCCAAGCGGTATAACAAACATCATACCCATCAATATCTAACATACTTATTTGGGTAAATAGTAATTAACACTGTAGGTGCATACATGTAAGCACTTAAACTAACAACAAGGTGCAACCCGACGTGGGATACTTAGATCAAAAGCTATTAAACTAAATTATCTTTGATTGAGTAGAGAATTTTAAAATGGGAAATGAATAGAAGAAGTGAAGTCTATCTAGCTAGTTAATCTCTATTTATAGAGATTTTGTTATGTAACTGTTAAATACAAATACTACAGTTAATAGTATAACTTAAATTGAACTAGGTAATAATGACTTTCTTCAATTGTTGACTTTGTTTCACTTGTGTTCTTCTTTCTTCACTTGTATCTTGCCAATCTTCACATCCCCCTCTAGTTGTGGGATGTTAAGAACACCAAGCTTGGACATGAATCTGTTGAACAAGGGAAGTGCAAGTGGCTTTGTGAATAAGTCAGCAACTTGAAGTTCTTTGTTAATATGTAATAAGCTGATCTTTCCTTGTCTCGAATGATATGGAAGTCAATTTCTATGCGTTTGGTTCTTTGGTGGTTGACTGGGTTGTGATCTAGATGATAGGCCGATTGGCTATCAGTGTACATGAGTGCAAGCATGTGAGTGTGATTGATACCAAAATCTGAGAAGGTAGAGAAGCCACTGCACCTCACATGTAACTACAACAATAGCCATGTACTCTGCCTCACTGATGAACGGCTAACGGTTGTTTGTTTCTCTGACTTCCAAGACACTAAAGAATCACCAAGAAATACTGCATATCCCGAAGTACTTCTTCTAGTGTCACTGCAGGATGCCCAATCACTATCAAAGAAGCATTTCAAGTGCATATCATTGTGACATGAGTAGAAGATTCCTGGACTTTACTTGAGATATCTTAGCACATGATGAGCTGCAACTAAATGTATATTTGTAGGTAGGGGTGTGCATATAGTCCGAATCCGAAAAACCAATCCGCACCAGTCCGATTCAGTGTCTTCGGATCGGATTTCAGATTAACACTTTACTCAATCCGAAAAATTCGGATTGAATCCGATCCGATCCACGGATTTTCGGATTAATCCGACCAATCCGAAATAAGAAAAATTAAAAAAATATATGTTTTAGGTGCAAGTGCAACATAACTTCCAGAAAACCTAAAAGGCCAAGAGGCCCACCCAAAACATACCAAAGCTACTCCATACCAAAACCCTAAACCAATTCACCACACAGTTCACGTCACTCCCTTCTTTCTTCTTCTTCTTCTAAAAGAAACCTACATCTATCTATCATACAAAGATAAAGGAAGCAAGGATTCACCAATCGAAGGAGAAAAAGATAGCTGCAACTTTAGTTCACTCACTCCCTCCACTCCCATACTCGTCTAAAACCAAGATCCAGACGCCGCCTTTCGAGTTCCACATCCCGTAGCCGTCACTACCCAATCGACTTCCGATCCACCCCGCCGCCTCCTTTGGCCTTCTATATATCATCATCTACTGTAAGTGCAAACATATCAAAGCACCTAGCTACGAGTTTTTTTTAGCAGACCCAACTTCTGGAGTTACTAGTCACTTTGATTTACTTGTTTAGTTTGGAATTGATGTAACATTATGAAAAACCAAATTTTAGAAAAGAAAAGTAGTAGATTTTTGGATTTTTGGACTAAATTCGAAATAATTCGATCCGTTTTCGGATTGATCCGAATTCGATCTGAAGTTTCGGATTGAATTTCGGGTTGAGCAAAAATGTACTATTCGGATCGAATCAATCCGATCCGATCTATGCACACCCTATTTGTAGGGGCTGGCATATATCGGCGAGGCAAAAGAAATGTCAGCTCTTGCTCTTGTTATAGTAAAATACATCATACGCCCAATCAATCTTCTATAAAGCTGAGGATCATTTAATAGGACACCAATAGTTTTATCTAACTTTTCTCTGGAATCCATGGGAATAACATTTGGTTTACTGTCTGTGTAACCAGTCTCCTTGAGGAGATCTAATGCATACTTTCTCTGACATATGGATATACCAGTTTCATTTCTTGCAACCTCAAGGCCTAAAATATATCTCAACTCTCCCAATCTTTAATGGTGAACTTGTCTTGTAAAACTGCATGACATTTATCTATGTCATATTATTCCCTGCAAGTATCACATTATCAACATAGACAAGTAAACAAGTATAAGACTCATCTGATGCTTTAATAAAGAAAAATACATCTGGACTAGACTGAATATAACCAATGGATAATAAAGATTCTTGTAATTTAAAGAACCATATATGTTGGCTTGTTTTAAGCCATACAGACTCTTTACCAATTTGCACTCTCTTGTCATCTGGTTTGCAGTAACCTGGATGAGGAGTCATGTATACTTCCTCACTTAAGTCACCATGTAGGAATGCAGTGTTCACATCAAGTTGGTGAAGGAATCAACCTTTAGCAGCTGCAATAGCCAAAAGACATCTCACAATAACTAGCTTAAGTACATGAGAGAAAGTGTCTAAGTAGTCTAACCCATTCTCTTGAGTGTAGACTTTTGCTACTAATCTTACTTTGTATCTCCCAATACTTCCATCTGCCTTAAATTTCACCTTGTAAACCTATTTTCAGCCAATAGTGTGTTTACGAGCTGGTAAAGAAACAAGCTCCCATGTCTTTGTTTTCTCTAAGGCTTGTAGTTCAGAGTTCATTGCCTCAACCCATTATGGAGATTGTATTGCTTGCTTGTATGTATTAGACTCAGCTATTGCAGTGATAGATGTAGTAAAACACATGTGCACTTGAGACAGTATGTCATCTGAAATGTGGTTAGAAATAGGATATCTAGTCACAATATTTGTTGAAAGTAGAAGATAAAATTTTAGTTCTTGTGGATCTTATCATTGGCACTTGTGAGCATGGTGCTTGTATTTCTGAACCTGCATTTCATGTGTCCTTAATGACAATGTTATCATGTTCAGAAATTTGTGAAACATTATCTAAATGTATGTGAGGTTCTGAAGCCTGAGAACCTGCACTTACATCACTGACATTGTCATTTGCATTATCCATAGTTGAGATATCATTAAAAACAGAAAAATCATCATAACAAGCAAAATCATAATCACTGCAAGTAAAATGAGTTTTACTGGTAACATGCCTTGAAGTAGAAAGATATTTAGTGTAAGGTCCGCTAAATTTTTTTCGGCTTTCGATAAATGAATAAAATATTAATTTTTATTATTTCGTACGAGTAGAAAAATTGCGTAAGTGGATTAGGTCAAGTTTCGTATTTTAACGTCGAGCGGATTCGACGTTAAAATAGAAAACTAGTTATACCGAATAAAATAATATTAAATATTATAAAATGAAAATTAATTATTTTATTTTTCCGACGGCTCGAAAATGACTTCATGAATGTCCGGGAAGTGGTTTGACATTTTTTCGGAATTTATTTACGAGTTGTTTAGTAGCCAGAACGAATTAGATATATATAATGAAGGAAAGACCAGATTGCCCTTATTCCCTTATTTTTACTTCTTTGACCACAAGGGTAATTTCGTCAATTCTCATTTCATCTTCTCCAAACTTACAGTCCCAGTCTGTAATTTCTTCCCCTCGCTCCGTTCGATCGATCCGCCCAAGCCGAACCTCCCCGCCGCACCGTGTCGCCTCGGCTCCACTCCAATTCGCGCCCCCGTGCTCAACCGTTTCGATTCCGTGCTCAATCCGCCGCGCCATTGCACCAATCACCAGATTTCCTTCGCGAGGAAGGAGGCGGTGCCGCCCGTGGGGTCAAGCCCACGCGGCTAAACGGCCGCCATTTCACGCATGACGAAGCACGAGGAAGGAATGGAAGAAAAACGCGAGACATGGCCGGGAGAGAAGGGAAAAACGTGGCTCGATCCGGAGCCACCATCTCCACCGCCATTGCCGCCCGTACCCGCCGCCATTACCCTATAAATAGGGCCATTTTCCCCGGTTTTCCTCACACCACACCATTTCCTCCTTCTCCGCCTTCTCCTGTCTTTCTGCCCATTTCCACCTCGATTCTGCCCATTTTTCCACTTCCCGGCCAAGACTCCGGCCAACCACCGCCAACTCCGGCGACCACCACCCCCAAACTGCCGAGCCACCCCTAAAACCGGTAGAGTCGTTAATTCGACCAAATAACCGGTAAAATTCTTCGATCGGATTCGATTTAATTCGAATAATACGAATGAAGAATAGTTTAATATTTAATTTGTCGCGTCGTCCCGTCCCCGACTATGTTCGCTACGCCGTTACGTTGCTCGTCGCTCGACGTGCATTCGGTTAGTACCGTATTATTTTATTATTATTATTTTATTATCATTCGTTAATAATTAATTAAGTCGTAATTAATCGTTAATTATCGTAGCTAATTAATTACTGTTGTTTAATTACCGTAATTACTTACCATTAATTAAGTATCATTAGCTGTAATTAATTATTATTATTAGTTCATTAGCTAGCGTAATTAATTATCGTTAAGTTAACAACTAATTAATCGTAATTAGTATCGTTAAGTAATGTTGATGATAAATTAGTGTAATTAACCACCGTAATTAGGTTACAATATAATTTAAGAGTTAATTATTGTAATTAAGCTAATTACTGTTAATCCTAATTAATAGCTAATTACGGTTAAGCTAATTACGGTTAGTCTCAATTAATAATTAATTACTGTCATTGGTACTCCTTAATTGGCGGGTAGTTATCGTTACTTATTAGCGTAGTTAAATGAAGGGTTAACTATTGTTACTTATTGACTAATAATATTAATTAAGATACTGTTAAACTGAATAAATGTCGATTGGCCGTCGACTAGAAGCTAGATATCACGTAATAACATACTGATGGAGAATGGGATTGGACAGACTTCTTGTCTGTAGTGGATGATCTGTTGGAGTTAGGATAATAATTAGTGAACAGCCAGAAATACCA
>JAYMSP010006718.1:0-11170 GCA_036897095.1 Plantago elongata
CTCGGGCTTAAGAATATTGGGTTTTTCAACCTGTCTTTATTGGGTAAATGGTTGTGGAGATTTATTAAAGGCGGTGATGTTGTTTGGATGTGTGTCCTTGTGTCAAAATATGGGAAGTGGTCGAGTTTAAGGGATGTCTTATCTAATGCAAATATTCGGGTTAAAGGTTGGTCATCCTGGTCGCGTGATTTGATTAAATTTGTTGGTTCAAAAGATTGGTTCCAATCCGGGTTGGTTAGAATTATTGGTGATGGTTGTGATACATTATTTTGGAAAGATTTATGGTGTAAAGAATTGGGTATTTTAGCTGATAAATTTCCTAGACTCTTTAGTTTAGAATTAGAGAAACAGTGTAAGGTGTCTGGGAGATTAATTGTGTCAGATTCAGGGGTCGAGGTGTCGTGGTGTTGGAGAAGAGTTTTGTTTGTTTGGGAGTCTGATATTGCTAATAATTTACATGATGTATTGTCCAGATTCACTATTTCCCTTGGCTCTGTTGATCAGTGGCATTGGTGTCTCTCGAAATCACATCAATATTCGACTAGCTCGGGCTACGATCAGCTCTTGTCTCAGCTATAGTTGCCAAATCCTTCTTCGACAGATTTCTCTAAGCTTGTTTGGTCCTCTTGGTTGCCTTTCCGTATCAACTCGTTCATTTGGAAGGTTTGGCATGATAGAATTTCGGTGTATGTTAATCTTCGGGCTCGTGGGGTATGGCATCCGGATATTTTGGCAAATTGCAACGTTTGTGATGATAACTTGGATGAAACTGATATTCATCTCTTTTTGCGTTGCCAGTTTGCTCAGAAAGTCTGGATAGGTATTGTTCGATGGCTCGGTACTGCTGTTAGTTGTTGGTCTGATGTCCTACTGGACTTCTCCAGCCTTGCCTAATGGTTTCAGAAACATTTTAAAGATTTTGGTTCAAGCTGTTGGCAAGGCGTCGTCTGGTTCATTTGGAAACATCGTAATGCAACTATCTTTCGCAACGAAGTCCACTCCTGGGTTGATATCGTGGAGCAGATCAAACACAATATTTGGCTCTAGGTTTGGAGTAAATCTTTTATCCCGACTTCTTATAACTTCGCTGATTGGTCTATCTGCCCGACAGGTGTGGTCTCCGGCATCTGTTTCTAGCTGGTGGTGTTGGCTGCTCTTTGATAGTTTGTGTCCTTTTGCTTGTTGTTGTTATGGGGCAGTTGGTTGTATGCTCGATGTTTTCGAGGGTCCAGTCTTGGTGGCCTTTAGTGAGTATCATCTCCCCCTCTTTTCTTTCTACTCGGGGAGGTATCACTCTGTTCTGGCACTCTGTTCTCCCTCTTTAGTGAGTGTTTTCTATCTCCATCTGGTTCTCTGGTTATGGTTGCTCTGGGTGTGGCCGGTTGTTTCATAACTGTAGTTCTTCTAGGGACGTGCTCTTGATTTCAACCATTTTTTTGGTTTGGGCTTGTTCCGTTCTCCGGTGTTTTTAGTTGTATCATTTTTCGGTTCAGACTTTCTTGTATTTGTTCCTGTACTCTTTAACACTTATGGTGTTCTATTCTGTTATGGTAATACAATTTTAATTCTTCCAAAAAAAAAGTGGTTATAGTTGTGAGATCACACATTCAAAAGAAATGAAAATGCAACCTACTAAAGTTATAAGTGAGTTGGACTAACACAATGCTAAGTGAATTTTACACCTAAAGAATTTTTAAATCATTATCATTAAGTAGTATACATTAAGCTATAACACATGTACATTGTGGTTGAACTTAGCTAGAAAACATAACCTATATGTAAACATAGTTCGTGTAATCCTTTGTACACTTTTGATTTATTTTCTAATTCATCAATACATTTTCCGAACTTGGCATTTTACATTGTATCGGCATCCAGGGATTATTGATTGCTTCCGCATCTTCAACAATTAGATCTGATTGATTTTATTTGTCGATTCTATCTCTTTCGATTACATTCTTTGTTTAGTTTGTATTTGTATTCTTTAAATTCGATGGTTTTTTTTAGCGTCAATGGAGACTAATTAACACAATAATGATATTCTGTCAAGATTAATACCCCTCGCTCTCGAAATACATAGGAACAAATGAAGATTTTTTTCCAGACATATGATGTTGTCGTCAAGTTTTCTATGGATACACCAGAATTGTTATGTGCAGGTAGGGATGCTATGGCAACATGATGCGCTCAAAATTAATACTTGTAAAATAACACAAGTAGTAAAGTAGTTGCCGTAGTACAACAAAAGCTAAACCACATGGTCGGTCTCTTGAGGAATTGATTAGGCTGATTCTATGGTTCAAATGCGAGTTGTAAACATATAGTGTGGGTAGAAAGTGATACTTTAAAACCCTACTACAAATCCCAATTGCAAGACAATGTAATACCTAGATCATGAAACATCTACAATTAAAGTGAAGCAAATTATCGTTCAAAAGTTCTGACCCAAGCCATCTAATGGTACAACTCTCGGGAGTACAAAAACTTTGCCATTACAAAATCGAACCAGATACATATTATAAGTACGTATGAATTATGACAAAAAGCTTGTCACTAGATATGCCCTCATCCGGATATATAATAAATACATAAAGGCTTGTGTAAGTTCACGACTATCTAACATGCGTTCAACAACCAAATAACAAGATTCACTATAAGTATCAAAGCTACCGCCTACCTCGTACTATTGAATACTTGGGTGAGTTAATAGCCCTACGGTTCGTCTGAAAGATCAATGTAACCTTCTTCGCATTTCAAAGAGAGATTGAAATCTCTAAGTGTTTACAATGCTTGAATTGGAAATATGAAAGTAGGAGAATGTAAAGATATGATAAATTCTGATACAAGGGGTCCTATTTATAAGTCAAGAAAACTAAAATTCGAAGCAGTGGAGAAAACTGCTAGAAAGAGGCATTGAATTTGTCTCGAGGGTCCACAACGCGGTGAGCTCATTTCGGTGAGGAGCTCACTGCGATGACCTGTGCTCCAGGTGAAATCTTCATTTTCCCGTTTTCCCTATATTTGCTCCATTTTCTCAACCTCCTAGTCACCTCTTTGGAGTAGTGGCCCACTATCATAGCCTAGTGGTGCATTATAGAAGCCTCTAGAGTCTTCTTTGCATTTTTGGTCCTCCATTTCCTCGCCTTTTGCAATTAGGTACCTAAAAGACACTAAAAATCCAAAGGTGACTCTAGACAAAAAACACTAAATATAAGCTAAAAGACATACTAAATACGGAAAAAGGTACTAAATGAGTCGTTCAAATATTGACTCATCACAACACCATGATTGTAATGTGCATAGTGCAGACATACGGTGTTGTCAGGTATATTGTGGCAGCAAGTATGTTGCGGCAACATAATACATGACAAATTTTGCACTTTCAAAGAAACTTCTTATATCAATGTAGAAAGTAGGTTTTGTTACCCTTCTACAAATTATGATTTTTTAGATTCGTCCTAGGTTAGTGAGATGCGATTGGAATGATGTATCCGTATTCATGACAACCTCTAATCCTACTAAAGCATGAGTTCAAAATCCATATTAAGTTCGGTTTGTATTGTGTGGGGCGGATCTGCCTCGCCACGATTCTCCGGAAGCCACTGTCGTACTTGGCACCTTGGTTGTAATTCTATGTGATTCTCGTTTTCTTGATTAAGGAGCTCAATTTCATAATGTGCTTCATATGCGAGTGGTGATGGCTGAACTGGAGATTGATGTGGATGTGGCTTGGGTCGGAATAGCACGGGTAGTGCACTTGCAGGAGGGGCTAATTCTGCTGGAGTGATAAATGTCGACTGGGGATATGGTGTTATAGACGTTTTGACAGTTTAAGGTGGCATGCTGGACTTGAGTGGTGATCGACTGTTGATGTTAGTTGATACCATCCCGGACCATCGATCCCCAAACTGGCCCATAGTTTCCTAGAACGATTTCCAAACTTTATTTCCATAAGTGCGACCATGGCTTGGATAAATGTTGCTTGCGTTTCTTAATTAAACATGATGCTGGGAGTTTTTCTTCTTCTTCTTTTGAGCTAGTAACATCCAGGAAATTCATGTATTTGAATACCAACTATATAGAGTTGAATCCATATAATAGATAATATGGAATTTAACAAGAGAAATCCGCAAAATACATAAAATGATAATAGGCATATATCAAACAAAGCAAAACTCAAGATACATGATTAAAACCAATATACTATTTTATACTAATCAACGATGTGTTGAAACCCTAGCTATCTATATAACGACTATACATAACGAAGATAGAACCCTAACGGGGAGACCTAGAAGATTAAAGCCCAAAACCGGTTTAGAAATAGCAAGCTCAACCCAACTCTTCATCTAACAACTCGTCACATTTCATATATATTCTAACCCTCTTTGCATTAGTTAAGTTCTGAGTTGGATTGTGGGTTTTAACATATTAATGTGTTCTCTAAAACTGTCATTCTTATGACATTAATGGATTTCAGTGATTGGATCATATAATCTCTTCATCACAAAATAGTTACAAAATTTTCAATGTTAGTCTTTCCATGAAACAAGGTGGCATCAAATTTATGATCACCGGAATACTTGAATGACATGGTATCTTTCGTCTTCAAACAGTGCAACTCAGAAAACTCCTTCCATCCATATTTCAAAAACACGCTCCCATCTTTGCCAATTTTCAATTCGATTGTCCACTCACTCCCACTCGATGTCTTCAAGATTACATCTTCCCCAGCCACCATTTCGGTTTCATGTTCCACAAAAGTTTCCAGTAGTACATGTGTATTATAATTATCAGCCAAAAAGATAAAGAACATGCAAACATGATCAAATTAACCATTGAACAATGTAAGTTGAGGAAACATATGGAAAGGAAATTGAAAAAGATATATGTTATCACTAATGAGCCATGAACCATAAGTCTTTCGTGCGTGTACGTCTATGTTTTTATGCACGTACATTAATAAACTTTCGTTAGAGTTTCTTGTTAATTGTGTTATCCATACTTGACATCCAAGAACATGTTTGTGAATAATCAGTCCTCAATTTTTCGATCAAGATCACCTCAACTTTTACAGATTCTTATCCTCAGAGAACGATGGCGGATATAGCACCTGGAAGAAGAGACGTGATGATTGGAGCTCTCTCCCTAAGACAATATATGATAACCAGTTTTCTTACTAGACATTGTCCCTCAAAACAATAGATACAATGTAAATTTATCATCATCATTATAATATACACCGGCATATTCACAATTTCTTTGCATCATTAGGGAAATTCAATGTTCCTTTTTATACATACTGCTTTAGTATTGAGGTTCTTGACTTAGATATGACATTTTATTGAGCATAAATTTATGGTCACCAATCTTTGTACCTAATGGTCTATTTGTGTACTAAGTTTCCTAGGTAACGTAAGAAATCAGGGCAAAAGGTTAAACAAATATGTTGCATATAATAACTCCTTTCACAATCCACAACAAATATAGAACAAGAAAATTTTACTTTAAACACAAATGTTTCAACGAATTTGAAATTACACATAATTATTTTTTATTCGACACTTAAACGTTAGTTAACTTATTAAGTCAACACAAATGTTGGGACGGTGTTAGAATTGGTCGTTAGTTGGGATGTAATAATACAACCGTCTAGTAAGGGTGAAAGGAATATTTTGTTGTTCGAACATTTGTAAATTGTTCACATAAACCTTTGGAAAGTATTTCACTCGCTACATAAACTTTTAATACTTCTTCCATTCCAGTTTCTTCATCACATTTGACTTTTTTCTTGCCAGTTAGAAACATCCTTTGCGAATTACTTATAAATAATATTGATGAAAAAAATAAAAGAATTCATTAATAAATTATATTCATTTTAATTGAAAGTTGAACGATGTTGACAAGAAAAGTTGAACGATGTTGACCGGAAAAAGTCGAATGGGATGATGAAACTGGGACGAGTTGGGGTGTAATACGATACTCCAATTGCTCCGATTCAAAAACTTCAAATCGGAGTCGGAAAAGCTCTGATTTGGAGTTCGATTTGTTAGTATTGGAGATAGAGATTCAATTCCAATCATGGAGTTTGATTGATATTAATGGTGGAAATAAAAGTTAAGGACTTGATTGATCTTTTTTATAATATTTGTGGTTGAATTCTGGAGAATTAGATTAGGATAGGAGACTTGATTCGTATTAGATGAATAAAGGAGAATTAAAAAAAAGGAAAAATAAAAGAAAAAATAAAGAAGGAATTACAGAAAAGTAAAAATAAAAAAGAGGAGGTGGCATTTTCGTTATCGCTCCATATCAGCAATCAAGCGTGTCACATAAGCAGGGGTATTGACTTTTGGGGCTAAATGTAATTAAAAATCGAGGCCTTCGTTAATTTTGAATGTCGATGTAATTGTTTAAAATCTGGACGTTTATTTGTAATAGGGGTCAATATAAGGGGTACTAGATGTAATTTTTCCTTTATATTATAAGAAACCAAACTGAGCCGGTGTTTTCTATGTCTTCTCATGTAAGAATTAAATCATATTATCAAGAATGTATCCGTGATGTTAAAGCGTCCGTAGCCGAGTGGCAAGTTGAGACACTCTGTAACTATAAATTCAAAACATAAATTAATTTTTGTTCAACTATTGTAATTTTAATATATTCTTAAAAAAGTGTATTAATGGACAACAAATAGAGCAATTAAGTGGCCTCCAAAGGTTATTAGCACCCCTAGGCTTTGATTGTTCTGCAGGGTTTTGGGGTTAAAAAATACAAAATTATTTTTTATTTTTTGATTTTAGAGTTGTGGCTTTAAGCTTGAATTAACTACGTAGACTATCTCGACCAATCACGTCACGTCAATGCACGTCCCCAAATTCAGAGTAGCTGGCCCCCCAATTTCACTGGAAAATGCAAAACAAACTGAATGTGTTGGGCTTCAAACGTTTCTAAACCCAACTTAAAATGAACCAAAGAAAGCGATAAAGATTAAAAAGAAACATACTTACGACAGGAGACCTCCAAGTTAATTAACCCATTAAATACCAAACTTTGGGGAACCTGCAGCACAATAAGCACCCAAAAGAAGCAAATACGGAATGGCAAAATGAACTAAGCAGATAACCAAACAACTAACTCGATCAGAACAACTAAGATTATAGAAAAGGTATCCATAACTCATACCAATATTCTACTCATGCAGGCAGACAACTAGACACAGGAAAAGGAGGAAAAAAAAACCAAAGCACACTCGACTCGGAAGGCTGGCAACATTCAATTGTGCAGTACAGTAACAGCTAAACGAGAGCGGTGATGGGACGAAAACACATGAATCGAAGATAAAATTTGACCATTTAAGTCTGAGACGGAGATGGAACTAATTGTAGAAGAAGTCAGCTAAGCGCATGAATCTTGAACGTTGAATGCGAGGAGTATAATTGGAATCTATACAATTTTAGCCCCCAATTCGGTTTCATAAACTTTTCCGCTTTATAACCTTTTTTTTAATAAAAAACTTATTACGTGAACACGTAGTTTCTTAAACAAGTTAATTGAAGAGCTAGCTGACTTAAGAAGTTTAGGTTGAAAAAGAATGAGTTCATAATTATTTATAACTCATTAATTAATTAGTAGCTAATTTTTAAACTACCAACTAAATTTTTAACTATTTTACGACAGAACCTCCAATTCTAATTGGACTGAAAGGAATAATTGATTAAGCATAATTGGCTTTTAATTTAATTCAGTGACTTTGTTTTTTAAGTTTAACAAAAAAGAAAATTTCAACACCATTTTCTTAGGGATTAAAAACAACAATAAATAATATTGTTATAAGTACGAATATTAACTTTTTTCTAAGAGAACATAACCGTTATATATAAATTAACGGAAAAAGTTAATGTTGTCGCGTATGTCTAGTCATAAATTATATCTGTCCCAACAAACTTTATACCTTTATCAATTTTAACCTACCCATCAAACTTTATACATTACTAAAAAAGAGAAGTTACTTCACCACTAACAAATAATAAACAATCTCAACTTTATACAAAAATTATACATTTTACCATTAAACAGTACATATTTCATCACCTTCTTTATTTTTTATCATTACTTTAACTTTTCACATAAAATTACACGGCAACTTTAATGTATAAAGTTTGATGAAATTAAGGGAGTATTAATATTATCAAAACATTATACTTATATACATTAATATTAGTCTATCACTTGCATCCTTCGTTAATAATTCTTAACTTTGTGACTCTCTTGTATATGACTTGATTAATAGACGTAGAGATTATACCGTACCATCACTAGCTAATGCATGCCAAGTAAATGGAGGAAATATGCGATGTTAAGTGTGAGGTCTATATGTACTTCAACTTCTATTTAAATTAGTCAGATATCAACCTTTCATATGCCCTTGAAGGAAATCGACTTAAAAGATCCATGGTGAGACTCTTACCATACATTCCAGTTAAATTAATTATTGATTTTTTCCTTTTATAATAGATGGAAAGTCCAATTGGAGATTAAAAATAGTTTGAAACTAATAGATGATTATTTGAACTTTCCAGTAATTTGTTCACATATCTATAAAGAGACTACTTTTAAATACATCATATGGAGAATAATGTATTCGGTTAATAAAAATACTAGTTAACCCTTATACATGAATGCCCGCATGAATCTTTAATACGTAGATACACGCATGAACCCTTAACACGTGAATATTCGCATGAACTCTTGACACACAAATATCAGCGTGTAATTTTTATTTTATTTTTAATTTTAAATTCATACTTTAAAAAAGTAAATACGTCATTTTACTATTTATAAAGTTATAAAAACTACAAAAATCACTGTAAAATTTTCATACGTATTAAATTTCTATTAATAGTATATATGGTGTAGAAATATTAAACTAACAAATTAAATTTGTATTTTATATGGCCTAGAATTGAGAACGTGCAGTTTTGGTACTAATGACTACTTCTAACTTTTTCATTAGATTAGTACTAGTTATCTTTAATATCCGCGTGAACCCTTGACAACCCTTGACACGCACATTCACATATAATTCTTATTCTTCTAATTTTAAATTTATACTATAAAAAAAGTAAATACGTCATTTTAGTTTTATAAATACGTATTATTCATAAAGTTTTCTAATATTAGCATATAATAAAAACAATAAAAACCCTAAACTTCAGTATAAAATTTACATACATACTAAATTCCTATTAATATTATATATGGTGTATAAACATTAAACTAACAAATTAAATATGATTTTATATGACCTATGATTGAGGAAGTGGTGAAAACCATTACGTTTGAGACTAATAACTACTTCTAACTTTTTAATTAGTACTAGTAATAGATTAATAATATAGTAAAAATATAAATGATTGTTAATAGAAATGTAAATGATTGTTAATTAAAAGATAAATTTAGTATTGTGCTCTTTCCATCAATACTTTCTACTCTAACTCTGTGGTCTTTTGTATAAGTACGTAAAGACGTTTTTATTTCGTGTTAATTAAACATGAATTTATTTAAAAATATATCATCTAACCAAAGATATTATGAATCGTTCAAAGAAGTACATGCTCAATCTGCATATATCATATAAGACTACGTTCTATGCAACTGAAAATTACTAAACTTAAGTATAGTATAAATTAAAATTCATTATAATTAAACTGAACTAAAATGAATGAAACTTAAAGTTGAAGAAACCTAGCATAAGTTATAACTTTCCACATTCTTTTTACTTATCTCAATGTCAGCTGTTTATATATTAAATGAAAAATACTCACTAATTTATTTATATCCTAATATTTTATTCACTTTCACTCTCATATCATTATTATCACCCAAACTACATCTTATTTACTATTTTATATTCTAAACATGTAATTTCTGTAATGATCGATCGGGATCCGAGCAGAATATTTTAATAATATTTCGAGTATAGTTCTTGACGGATTAGTAAATTGTTAGTTCACCAACGAGTTTAAGTGAATTAAAATCTAAGATAACTTTAGAATTGTGTCGATTTAGGAATCAAATTAAATTAAATCTTTGAAGTCATCTGACGAATGGTTAATAAATAAAGAAATAAATACGTAGAGATTTTAAGAGCGTAGCATGTTAGAACAATTTAAAATTTTATGAAGAAACTTTCAACGCATGAATTATCAAACGAAGAAGTGAATAACATGAATTGATACAAATAAATTAACGTGCTGATTCAATTAATTAATATGTCAAGTAAAACTACTAAATTAGACAATTAAATAGCTATTGGAAAAGAGATAGTCCTGGCCCATTGGTAGGCCCAATTAACCCAAGGAAAAGAAAATTCTGGAGACCGACTCATCTTCTTCATCGGTCGATCCTTCCTGCAATTTGCCTCCCGCTCTCTCTCCGGTTTCTCTCTGCCGTCTCTCCCTCGACCGCGACCTCCACCGCACCCGCGTCTCTCCACCACCATCGCCACCATCATCGTCGTTCGTCAACCAACGGTCAACCTCCATAACCTCTCACCCTCCTCCCACCACCATCACTGACGACTCCACCACTCCGATTGTCACTAGCTACCTGTCACAGGTCGATCCAGCTCCGCCGTTTCCGCCACCACCACTGCCACCTCTCTTCAATTCGCGATCTTGCTCGCTCTTGATTCGTTCCGGTAAGCATTCCCCTCTCGATTTGATTTCTGGGTTGGGTGTCTGTGATTTTGAACAGTAGTAGTTCGGATTTGGTATTCTTCATTGGTTTCGTACGTTGTATTCTGCGTTTGTGGTTGTGTTTGGATTTCTGTAGCTATTCGAACTTCGTCTCAGTCGGTGGGAGTGTTGTGCTCTGTTTTATCTCATGTTCATGGACTTGTCTGCTCACTGGGCTGCTGTATCTGCTGTGAGTTTGATGTGTCTGTACTGGATGTTGTTAATTGATGGATGTTGTCAGTTGAGTTGTGGTCTGGTAAATGTCTTGATGAGTAGTCTTGGTTTTGCTGGGCATGTTCTGTACAAGTTGAGTATAGACTGTAGCAATTTGAATTGTTCCCGTGCTCTGTTTTTTGGGTTGTCGTTTGCGAGTTGAGCATTTTAGCAATCTGAACTGTAAGTTGATTGTGTCGTTGTTGTCGTCTGTTCCG
>JAYMSP010006719.1:0-11169 GCA_036897095.1 Plantago elongata
ATGATTGAAATAACTCTTGATAAAACATTTCTCCAATGTTCTACCTCTTTCTCAAATTGCTTTTGTGCTTCCTTATCGGTATTTTCATTTTTATTTAATCGTAAACGTAATTGGTACCAAGATGACATATTTTTAACATGCTCCAAACATACTTCATGCTCTTTAAGTCTAAGGCTAAGATGAGACCAATCGTTATAACGCGTCCTCGCTAATTCACCCATTCCATGACCTTTTTGAAATACTTTGCAACAAAAACAAAATACTTTATCTAGCTCTTTCGAGTAGACAAGCCAATCTCTATCACATTTTTCTCTATTGGGTAAAATTCTAGTGTAATGAATCGAAGAGAAGTGTCTATTATGTCGATCATTAGGGCCTTTTTCAATTGCTCAATCTCTTTTTGGGCCATTAACTGCTAAAACACAAATCATTGCTTCATCGAGGCCATCCCAATTCCAAGGATCATATATATTACAATTTATATTTCGATCATTACTATCAGATTCAAAAGCAATCTCACTAAGCACATCATCAGAATTTTCAATAGGCACATTATCTACCGGCACATCATCTGAATTTTCAATAGACACATTAACATTCACATTTTCTTCATCAAAGGACTCATTACAATCAAGATCATCATCATACTCATGCAAATTCACATCATCTTCAATTTCAATATTTTGATCAGCGGTAGAAGTATGACAACTCTTCATAACAAATTTATCTAAAACTCCTTTTTGAGATTGAATTAATTCATCCGTTCTTTTTTTTCTTTTACGTTTCTCATACCCAGATTCATATTTTCTTTTAGGGGCCATAACAAAAAATAAACTAGTAAAATTTCAAGAAAGAATGAGGTAGAGGAATTTCCCTTTCCAACTCCAAGAAGCCAAGCTAGTCTGCAGTACGACGAAGCCAATTTAGCCAAACCACCAATAAAGCAGCAAGCCGGTAATTCTTTAAAGTATTGTAATTCTTTTATGAGAATAAATGTTTTAAAGTATTTAGACGACTAAATGTTCATGTAGCTTATTATAAGTTTGTTTATTATTATTTTAATAATTTTCATGAAACTTTTATAGACTTGTTTAATGGTATTAGATTGTCATTTCAAATTATAACAAGTCATCATAAAAATATCGTTCTTAATACCATCCCACCATCTGTTTAAAAATTAATAGAAGAGGTTAAAACTATAATTGGAAACATTGTCAACACGTTAAAACCATCATATCACCTCTTAAAAAATCAACAAAATATGTTAAAACTGTAATTGAAACTTTAAACGCTAACAACTTAAAATCATAAATAATCTAGTAAAAGCATAATAAAAATGTGTGTTTTGGCTATTCTTTAAGAAACTCGGCCGGTTAGACCGTTAAAATAAAAAAACGTGAAAAATCACAAGAATCATGATTTTTCTATCTTTTAATAAAATTTCACCTTTTTCAAGACTTTGACATTTTATAATATATGAAATTTGTTGAAAATTTTGAAAAAAAAAAAAGAACATACTAAATTATAGTTGAAAGTAGTACAAATGAGAAATATGAGTGCTCATATAAATTACAAACACATCCAAATAAAAATTCTAAGTGCTAATGGTAAATTTGAGGTGAAACAAGCACACGAGTTGCAAATAGAAAATCACAAGCACATGAGTTGCAAATAGAAAATCACAATGCAAGTTTCGGCCCTGGAAATGAACTATGACTGAAGGAGCTGAATGTAAATTTGGGGTGGGAACATGACACATGGCTCAATATAATCATATAGACGTAAGACCATTAGTCTTACCCCCAACATAGAAGAAACCCATGTATTACTTGAAAATTCTGAACAACAATGTCGATTAAATATTTTTATACGAATTGGTTATAATCTGTAAGTCGATTGAATACATAAGACATCAACCAATGCTTGAATAGAAAGTACAAGATTCCAGAAGACATTATTCAAAGGTATTAGAAAAATACCATAATTTCTCAGTTAAACTAGAGGTATTTTGAGATTGAAAGAAAGAGAGAGGATGAGGGTAGTTAAGGAAGTAGAGAAGGGGAGTGAGATAATATAGACATGGTTAATGGGCGCGTCGGTTCCAATTCGGAACCCTAGGCACAGTCATGTCGGTATGGATGAGTTGAGGAGCGGTTGTACGTATTCCGACTGTTGAAGAGCTATGTTGTTCCAAGTATGTATGCGGGTGGAGCTGCGTCGATCCGTCGTGTATGTGGAGTTGCTTATTATTGTTGTTTTTGTTGTTGTTAGGGAAATTTACACCAAGTCTCCCCAATAAACACCCTATTATCAAGAAAGTCCTTCAAACTTGAACGATTACACTACAGGACAAGTTTCATAAATCAATTACGTTTTAGTCCAAAAGTCAAAGGCTATGTCCTACATGGCAGACAATTAGTGACATGGATTTTTTTCAAAAATGATTTTTATTTATTTTTCAAATTACAATCAACCCCTCTTACTTATTTAACCTTCAATTTAGAGCCCTGAAGTTTATTATAAATTCAAACGAACATATACTTATATTAGTCTATTGTATTTCAATCCAAAATAAATTGCAATAAAGTCCATTTTATATATTTCTTTCAGAAAATCCCTCTTTTTAAAAAAATAAATCTCCATTGATGGAGTTTGGATCTCCATTTTCAGAGCTTCAATGGAGCTTTGAAGCTCCAAAAATGGAGATAGGAGTTCCATTTTAGGAGCTTAAACAACTCTGAAAATGGGGCTTGAACAACTCCATTTTCGGAGCTGCTTTAGCTCCATTAAAGGAGCTTTGAAGCTCCAAAAATGGAGCTTCAAATAACCATTAATGAAGTTGTTGGAGCTCCATTAACACCCCCAGTAATAGAGCTTGAACATCTCCATTTTCGGATCTTTGAAGATCCGAAATCGGAGCTTCAAATCTCCATTAATGGAGATGTTGAAGCTCCAATAATGGAGCTTGAACAACTCCATTTTCGGAGCTTTGAAGCTCCAAAGTCAGAGCTTCAAATCTCCATTAATGGAGTTGTTGAAGCTAGCTCCAAGAACCCATGCTCTAATAGTGGAGCAATAACTCTATAAAAGGAGATGATTTTTTCTTATAATTAATTAAAATTATTTAGTGCTAGTTGATGCAAATTGTGTGTAAATAATGAAGAAGATACTTGTAATTCTAAAAGAAATTGAGTTTAATGATGAAAAATGGTGAATCGTGATGGTTTGATGAAGAAGAAGATGAAAATGAAAGTTTAAATTATGTTGGCTCAATTGTGAAATTATTTTCAATGTTATAAGGGTTGATTTGCAATTTGTAATTGAATAATCCACGTGGAGATTATTTAATTAAGCGGTCAACGCTGAAAATACATTTTTGACTGAAATATTATTGTTCAAATGTTAGGGACTAATATGTTATTAGGAACTTTATTATGGGGACCAGAAGAAATTCACCCTTATTATTATTATTAGTATTAGTATTGTTATTATTATTATTATTATTTTATTTTTATATTTAAGTGTTAAATTATAATATTATGAAAATAGTTCAATCCTTTCCATCGTTCAACTTTTGTGTCGTTTTTTTAATAAATTGGATGCTTTCTACTCTCTTAGACATTCCAATTTTATTTTTTTAAGTTTATTATTTTTTAACTTTAATATGATTTAATCTTAAATCATAAATGTAAATATTCAATTAAATTATATAATTAAAATTTTGAAAGTAATGTGTTGTTATATAATTTAATTGAACATTTTACATTTACGATTTAAGATTAAATTGTAGTCAAAGTTTAAAAATATTGATCACAAAATGTTAAACTTAAAGGAAACACAATAACATAACAAAATTAGATTATGGAAATTGAAGGGTATTCTGATTCATATAGTTTATTGAAAATCTTTAGTCATGGCTTATGGAGAGAATGATCGATCGTGAAGGATTGAGTAATCCAGAACTTAGCTCTTTCAAATGGAAACATGTCTTCGAAACATAATTGTGAGATCGAGAACGTCGCCTATTTCCTCATTCAAAAGTCTTTCAATCAAAATCAATGATGCATCGTCTAGATGAACATACAGGAACTGCTGAGTAGACGTCTCATGTCCTTTCTTGTTGCCATTGCTTCTAACCAGAAGCCTTCGATGATCCCCATATAACTAAAGGTTTTATATTAAGAAAAGTGTGAACTCGGATTCCAGACAATCATTAGCTTCTACTAGCACCTTTTGCTTTTGATTCTCACATTGTTATGCTACATGTGTCAATGATATTTAATCCAGCAAGATAATATAAAGCTTGTCACGTCATAGATTAGAGTGTTAGACGGTGCATGTTGGGCTTATAAGGTCTATTGCAATTGTATATTTGACTCTATTGCAATTGTATATTTGACTTTTATATTCGCAACAAATGTGAACAGAAGTCACGAAAATTTATAGCAAATGTTTATATTTTGTCATGACTGATCTATCGTGACTTATGCAACCCTTTTCTTGTAGAGTTGGAGTGATTATTGTGACCCCATGCCCACATGTGAATAACTATGAAATGATTGATTGTCACTCAACGGTTGTATCACGTTCCCTCCCTCTAGGAAGATGGGCACAAGGGTCTCATGCCAAAGATGTCCAGAGCACCCCCATCACCTTAGCTGGAAAAAGGGGCTCCCCTTTTCTTCGAGACTCATAAGTCGTAGATGGACAAGTCCTTAACAACCCTCACCCTTGCTCCCTAGGGAACAAACCAACAAGATTCCTTATGCCTCCTATAATAACTGCATCTGGATCTTTATAAGATAAACACTAAGATGCAACGTGATAAAGTTAAAAGGAATTCCACATTAAGGGTATTTCACACACAACAATCGTTTTAGATGGCTCGTAAACGATTGAATCTCTACTATTTTAAAATTACGTTGAGGTCTATTTCTCAGCCAAAAAATGTTGACTTGATGCGAAATGACCAATTTGTCCATCTAATAAATATTTCTTGTAAATTGAATAATTAAATTAAGAAGAATAACAATTTTGTAAGCTTTATCGGGGCGAAGTAGGTACAATAATCCTACTCAAATTTAATTATGATATAATTCTTACTAAACATTGTACGAAATTGAAAAACTATTTTACTAAATTAAGAACTGAAAATGGAGATTTTTAATGTGAGGAACCTAGTTTATTTAATTTCTCTAATTTTTTAATACATTGAAGGTATGTATATTAAACCTAAATACAGTGAAGGACAATCAGTTTATTAAATGAAAGGAAAATCAAAAAGGAAGTAACTAAAAAAAAGAGAAAAGAAAAATTAATAATTAAAGAAAAGGGAAAAGAAAATGTAATAAGGGCATAATAGGAAATATATTAATTTTTTCATTCTTTCTCTTACCAAGTTTTACTTTTGGACTTTATTGCAAATATGTATATATTTAAGTTCAATGATTGTCCTTCATCATAAAATTTAAAACGTTAAAAATCTAAACGTTTATATGGTGTCTATAACGATGGCCAGATGTAAATCGCCCACACTATAAATAATAATACCATCTTTTCTATATTAAACTTAAAAGTTACCTTACAAATCCTACACTAAAATCTCTAATTTATATATATACTAAATAAAGAAAAAAAATCATTTCAAATCATATCAAGTATAAACTTTGTTATAATGTATTCTAGTTTAGATAGATTTATTTGTAATGATTGATAGGTTGAATAATATACTCATTGAAATGATATAATATTCGTTGAAAAATGATGTAATATTGTATTCTCATAAAAAAGGAAAAAACCTTAAATAAATTAGTGCTCATCAT
This sequence comes from Plantago elongata, assembly GCA_036897095.1. Taxonomy (NCBI): domain Eukaryota; kingdom Viridiplantae; phylum Streptophyta; class Magnoliopsida; order Lamiales; family Plantaginaceae; genus Plantago; species Plantago elongata. Next base: position 5,823 of record JAYMSP010006719.1, read on the forward strand.
GTTAATCCCTCAGAGATATCGTGGATTCATAACCCAACCCAACAGGTCCGAGGCAAACCGATTAAAAGTTTAACCCTCATTCTTCTCAGCGGGTACTTTTGAGTGAAATCCTTCAGTCAGAACCTAAGGACGACTGTAGAACTTAGTTAAATAGCACTATCACAAACTCACATTCACAGATGAATGAGTTATATGCTATGTTCTCAAGAGCTCAAGTGTTATTGAACTAGAAATTTGCATAAAAATTAAGCCAAACTTTACATCATAACCCACATTGTGTTATGATCGCTATTTTAAAGCTATGTTAAACAATCAAATGAGCAGGAAGACGAAACGTAGCAGCATATTCACAGCATGCAATAGAACCATGGGCTGAGAAATTTTAGATATATAAGCTTATATAACATCACATATGGTACAACTACACTGCATTTGCTGCAGATGGATGAACATGTTCTTATTTTATGGACAATGTGAAACATAACGAGAGCAGACATTGGAATTGGTTAACAGTTAAATGGATATCAATATGGTTTAAGTTACTTTCTTCTGTTTCTTCTCCTTCCATTCTTTTATTTGGGCGTCAATTTCAGCTGTCACTCGGTCATGGAACCCTGGGTATGGTTCATAGCCAAATGCAGACTGCAGAGCCTGAAAAAAAGAAAGAAACTAATTCAAGTCTATAAATTAATTTACTCTACTAATATCTATTTGCTCAATACTTCAAGTGACAGGAAAATACCTCCAGCAACACGAAGAAAGGTGCCATTAGGAAAGCCTGAGCAAGATTGTCTAATAGAGCAGGTGCTCGCTTCTACAAAATAGTGTAAGAAATATAGGTCAGAAAAAGAAGAAGAAAAAGAAGGGAAAAAAAAGGGAAACTCCGAAGAGTTCAAATCAGCTTTCATATCCAACAATAACCTCAAAAACACCATGGCCTACGAACTGTCCAGTCCAGCAGATCAATTGAGATGCCAAAACAACCTGGTAAAGTAACAGTTAATTCAACATCTAAATGCTTTTTTGGATGTTTTGATAATGGAAATATTTAGTCTTTGGGCAATTATCATAAACTTACATCACCTTACATATATTACTTTCTTGATAAAGAAGCACCCAGCCACACATACATCTACAATTAAGTTTACTTGTGGTTTAAGACAACTACTCTTGAAGCTTTAAAGCAGAAGAGGTCAATTAAAAGACAATTGAAATCTGTCACACTCAAGACAACTTAAAACGGAAACATTCACCCATATAAGCAAAAGAATTATGTTACGTGTTTAGTTGAACGGCTTTGACAACGATGATTTTAACCAGATGGCATTCAGTTATTCACTAGTACTGGCAAAGGATTTTAGTTTCGAGACTAAAATGATGTTTGGAACACGCAGAAGATAAGATTTTGAAATTTCAGTGTCTTCACTGTGTTTCTTTTATACCTAATTTTCCCTTAGAATCCTGTTATTACTCTCAATAGCTATTTTCTGAATATTATAAGAAGCACAAGAAGCCTGAGCCAGCATTTTAATTGATAAATTGGTTAGTCAAGATTCAAGAAGTATACAACAAATCTTTCACCCTCATAGATGACTTAAAAACTAACTAATTAGCAAATAAGATAATCTCCAAGTATGTGAAAAATGGATCCAAAAAACATTAATGGTGCCAAGAGAGCAATCATATGCAGGGTCGTGATACCGATCAATAGGCAACGGTGCGACATATTATCTCAAGCAAACTCTCCTCTCTTTGTATTATCAAATAACTTAAACAACGCCAAAAAGTAATCCAAGTTCATGATTAAATGTAACAAATCAGTATTATATAGAGTTGTTTTGAGTTCAATCAAAGTAACTCTACATATTCGCTTCTAGATGTGCAGAAGCCAATCATCATTACATCGAATCAAATATAAGGGACAGAATTTGGAGCAATGAGTAAAATCTAGGCACTAACTTCTGGTAGACGAAACAATGCCGTGGACAATTTATTTCAGGAATGAGCCTAGCTAATCTATGTCAAGCTTAAAATGAATTGTCCGCAGTATGGATACATTATATGGATAACCCATATAATTATAGCTCTTTCCACTCCACTAACAGTATGAAATGGGCGAATCAATATAGTGACAGAAAGGGTACGATATAGAAAATACAACATAGGTTTGAAACTATTGCACAAAAACTCAGTCAACAAAGTCTAAAAGTCCAATCAGAACTTATACATCTAGGTATCAGCTATTCATCCGAAAACTAGCTTAAGAATAAACTACCGCCTACTGCAATTGATTGAGCTCCAATGACTCTGAGTACTAGATTCCAGCATGTAAATTAATAGATAATCCAGTTGTACAACTTTGGTTCGATTTTCAGAACTTGAATACCGTAGCCTCTAAATCCATAAATACTATCCCCAAGAAGGTTAGGTAGCCATTTCTTGATTAATTTTGCACAGATGAAGGTAAATCCCAAAAAAAGTCAGCACCAATACATAGTTATCATAATAATTGCTTGATTTCTAATTCAATGGATAGTTAAGTTTGAACAAAATTGATAACAAAAAGCTTAAAAATTGAACAAATTACCTTCCAAGCCAAAGAAAACCCTAATTGATGAGCAACAGCACTGCTCCCAATCCAACAAAGGAAACATAGCAAAGCAGCCAAAGAACCAGCCTTTTTATCCAAACCCGTGTAATACAAAGCATAAATCACAGTGAAGAAGAAGCCAAAATTAAAAATCAAAAAACTTTGACCGAAGAAGTGGATTGAAGAGGGGTTGATCAACGGTGGAGTAAAATAGAGCAGAATGAGAGCTGTGAAGAGAATCGGCCAGACAAAGATCATGTGGATGAATATATTTACAGGGTTACTGTGATAAGCTCCATAAAAAGAAAAGTGTTTCTCCAAATCAAACAATCCCATATTTCTTGATTTCTTGAAAAGAAGTCCCTTTTCTTGCGTTTTATCAGGGATATCGGGAAAGCAGCTGGAGAATGATATTTTGTTGGTTTTCTTCAAGTGGTGTCGTTTTAGGATCTTAATTTTGTTTCATCTCAGTTGGGGGGTTGGAGAAGGACCTAGAATTTGGTTTACTCCTAAAAGTTCCTCGAATAAAAAAAACCCCGTAACATTACAACTACGTCGGAGGTTTCTCTATCATAGTGCATCATGGTGCTTAAGTATCTTGTGCACGGTGCAAGATATACTTCATATTATACTAGAAAACGTATAACACACTACGCGTATTACAACATTATATTTATTTACTTTCCTTTTATTTTATAAAATTGAACATAATTTCTTGTCTTAATAAATTTTGTGTTCATTTCAGTACTTAATTGTATGGTTCATGTGTTTCACTAATTATATGATTCAATTGAACATTTTATATTTATAATATTTTATTAAATTGTTATTAATGTGATATTGTATACGTTAAAGAAGTAAGAATTTATTCTCAATCACTTCAATTCATTTCAGTTTAACTCTACTTAGTTATAATTTATATCTTACTGCGGTTCAGCTCCATTCAATACAGTTCAGTTAAGAAAAAATACCCTAAATTATCAATTCGTAAGTAAAAGCATATGACCATTACATATTTTGCAAAGTTAGAAAGGATCCCAAATTGAAGAGAAATTGATTTGTCTGCATTGTTGTTTCCTCTTGGTCTCACAATGCTGTTGCACAGCTGCCAGATTGAAGAATATTGTTTGCACATTGCTTGAAGAACTTTCTGATTGTCTTGATATTGAAGAAAAGAAGTCATCATACCTAGATAAATGATGAGAAGTAACAATTTCTCTAACAAACGATACCTGCAACTTCAACAACTCAGCAATAAGGAAAATACATAACGCCCCACCTTGAGAAAGTAACCCACAAAATTCCCACTAATTGGCAATCAAGTGGAGTATCAATTTCTTTCAGCAAGCTATAATAATTCTAATAAAATCAAGTTCAAAGTACACATAGAAACAAAATTATGCATATTGAATTTAGATTAACTAAACATTAACCTACTCCTAATAACTTCAAACAAGGTGCATGGCCTAGAGGAGTCTCTGGCAACGAGTTCTGCAAAGTGCACGTTTACCTGATAGATCTATCCAAAGTAGGGAAGATAAGAAAACGATAATACTCCACAGACAAACAATCGAAACACTAATGTTGAAGAAAAAACACAAAAAAATTAATAATACATCAACAGGCTATCACAGATTATGATAAGATGGTTCGGGAACTCCAGCAAAACTACTCGGTGGGTAAATGCAACAATTTAACAGAACAGTTTCAGAATTCAATAAAGCAAAAGCAGGGCTTCTAAAATAAGCCGCCAGAAGCATCCTGCATAAACTGAACTAGCTTCTAGCTTTCTCCTAGTCATCATCTACAAATACAGTCTTTTAACTTCTTTCCCTAACTTCAGCACATGCTACAAACACTGTAAAGATTCACTAAAGCCAACTGTTGTTTCCTCACCTATTTTCTCTAAGTCTAGGCACGTCCAAAAGAAGTTCAAACTATTGTGATATCAACACCTCCTTACATCTAGCAAGATTATATAACATCGCATAAGAATTAGAAATGGATAAAACAGAGTACATATAAACAGCAGTAATGGTCATATAGAGCTGCACAGAGAGATTTATGGAATACAACAAGACTACAAGCAAAAAGTTGATAGCTTTTATAAACAATATAGATTGATTAATTCAGCTCCTTCAAATACAAGCATCCAGATCAAATAACACAAGCATCTAAAAGCTAAAAAGCACCGATCAAACTCGAACCAAAGCAAGAAATTCATACCATCTGCTCATCTATGTCCCCAGAACCAATCAGATAAGCCAGCAGAGTCTCATCTTGCTTCTCCCAGCTCCTTTCTGCTCCTATTGAGCAAACCAGAACAGCAAAGCACAAACCAGTCCACTGATTCCCATACATTGAGTCGTCTTCATCAGTCAAATTATAAACGAAAGATGCTTCTCATAAACCTTTTTATCCTCAAATCAAGCAAGTCCAACAAACAAAGCTCTAAAAAGATTGAATCTTTATAGCATTCTCAGAAATCCCAGTGATCCTCGAACACCCAAATAGTCATCGATTCTTAAACTAAAAAAATTGCTTTGAACAATGTCAACCCAATAGTGAATCCAAGACTACTTAAGAGAATCCAGGCATATGTGGGTTTATGTATTTGAGATATGACATGAATGGCTGCTGTAATAGTGAGGAAAATATGCATAATATTATCTCATTGTGCTGACAGAAAATTTCTCAAGTTAACTGTGATCATTTGGAACAAGTTAAACAAAGCACTGGAATTACGGGTTAGTAGTC
>JAYMSP010006720.1:0-11166 GCA_036897095.1 Plantago elongata
GGAGGATCGCAGAAAGGATGGAGACCGATGATCCGTTGACTGTTGAAGAGCAGGACAGAATCTTCTTACAAGTCAACCTACCAGATGAGAGGATTCGAGTTTATGGTGTGGGTAGTCGAGGAAAAGAAGTTGCGTCCAGCTTTTCCATTAGTCGGTCCACCGGATCACGAACTACCGGTCGTCATTACCACAGGACGAGGTCGATATGATTGTGAATCCTCTCAAAAATGAGATTGATACTCTGAAGAGTACAGTTGAATCTCAGTAGGCCCGTAACGATCAAAATTTCGAACAGATGCAGCGGATGATGGACCTCTTGATCCAAGGCCGTAGTTCGTCTAATGATGATCCTCCTTCTTCTTCATAGTTCTAGGTTTTATTTATCCGAATACTACTATTTCTATTAATTCAACTCGTTATTGTTCAGGATACTTACTTGTATGCGAATATTAGATTCTAAATTCATTTATGACATTTTCGTGCAATCCAATGTTCTTTTCTGCATTTACAATTCTATTGGGTGATAATCAGGTTAAATACGATCGAATTAGGTATTCATGAAATAAAAAAAAAAATCTGCCCAGTTTAGCGACAGATAACATTTATCTGTCACTAAATCCCCCAGGATTCTAGCGATAGATAATTTATTCGTCGACCCTTTCTGGCGACGGATAAATTATCCGTCGCTAGAATATTAACAACGGGCGTTTTAATGACGCCCGTTTTTATCCGTCGCTAGACCGTCTAGCGACGAATCGTGCTTGTTTTAGCAACGGATAATGGCGTCGCTAAAACAAACATTTTTTGTAGTGGAAACAGAAATGAAGAAGAAGAAGAAGAAGAAGAAGAAGAAGAAGAAGAAGAAGAAGCTGAAATAAAAAAGCACACAACTCAAATGAAGAAGAAGCAAAAAACGTGATTTCACTCATTACGTTTTCTGTATTAGTAAATAAACGATTTGTACCTTACGCTTAAAGTGTGGTACAATAGTTAGTTACTAAGTGAGTTAGTTAGGTAGTTAATTAGTCTATATAAACAACAACAGACTCTCTTTTTCAGTTTATCAAATTCACTGTAAATTCATTCAATTTGTATCAATTCAATCATTCCAGATTCTGGAAGTTTACATGGTATCAGTTAAGACAACTATTACGATTACACTGTGTTCTTTGAGGAATTGATTTCCGTTGAGATCGTTGTTGATTCTCTGTTGTTTTCTTCTTTCATTGATCATCCATGGGGGATAATGGTTCGATGAATGGTGTTTTTGGTGAATGTCATCGTGTTCATCAATTGGAGGTTGGAATCGGTTTGCCTTCCTTCTCCGTATTTTTGCAATCGTCAGATTAGCCTGGCATTGCGATTGTTCTTGAGCAGTTGGATGAGGTGAATTATCAGTCGTGGAGTCAGCAAATCTTGATGGCTCTGGATGTCAAGAACAAGATAGGTTTTGTTGATGATACGATTTTTGTACCTGATGTGAATGTTACTCCATTGTTGTATGTTGCTTGGAAAAGAGCTAATGCTTTAGTGTGTATTTGGATTCTTAATTCATGTTCTCGAGATATACGTTCTTCACATTTGCGTACTACTTCGCTCGAGATTTGTGGATAGAATTGCAGACTAGATTCACTCGTAGTGTTGGTCCCCGAGTGTTTCATTTACAGAAATCTTTAAGTTCTATTCGTCAAGGTGCAAATACTATCTCTGTGTATTATGGTCAATTTAAGAAGCTTTGGGATGAGTTTGTGGCATTAAGGCCAGTTAGTACATGTACTTGTGGTGGTAGTGAAGCAGTTATTGCTACTCAACATGAAGATGGGATAGTAAAATTTCTTGTGGGATTACATGATTCTTATGCTAGCATTCGTAGTCAAATTCTGATGCAAGTTCCTATACCATCTCTGGTGAAGATTTATTCTATATTTCTACAAGAAGGACAAAGAGGTCTTAGTTCATATGATAATGTGCAGTCATGTCAAGATTATATGGCTATGATGAGTAGACAAACTGGTGAAGTGCCTGACAATGTTGCTTGTATGGTGAAAAATACTTATTTTAGGGGTCAAAACAAGGATAAAGATAAACCTAAGTGTTCTCATTGTGGTGCTATTGGGCATACTATGAAGACTTGTTATCAGATAATAGGATATCCACCTGGTTGGCAGAGAAACAAGGGTAATGACAAGAGGTTTGTTGGTCTGCAGCAACATGGAAATCATCATGCTCATGTTGTAGTTGTTGATGATACTAGTTGTTCTCAGATGGTTTCTGATGATATAACACCTGATTTGTATAATCAGTTTATGGAGTTTGCTAGGTTTCAGGCACAACAACAACTGGTAACACAACAACAACACCCTTCTAGTCATGTTCATAAGGTGGCAGTTGCAGTTTCTGAAGTTCCCTCTACTTCAGGCACAGGTATCAGAAAGTATGCATTGTCTTCTAGTGTCTTAGCAAGTCAAAGTAATATATGGATACTTGATATAAGAGCTACAGATCATATGATTTATGATTATAGTTATTATAATAGTAATGTTGTTGATGTTGATATCAACATCAATCTTCCTACAGGTGATTACATCGCTGCAGTTAAGAGTGGTTAAGTTAAAATATCAGACAAGTTAACTTTGCATAATGTTCTTTTTGTACCTAGAATCACATTTAATCTAGTGTTTGTGCCTCACTTAATTCACTTTGAGAATTTGAGTTGTCTCATTTTTTATAAGCATCATTGTCACTTGCAGGACATAACGACAAGAAAGGTGATTGGATTTAGTGCTTTTACTTATGGCTTATATCATCTATTAAGGACCATTATCAAGATCCCACACATTTAATCTCAATTATGTCAATTGTAATAAACAAGATGTTTTCAAATTGTGGCATATGAGATTAGGACATTCATCTGTATCTAGTCTTGTAGACATACCTGAATATTCAGTCAAACAATGTAATACAAAATTTGTTTGTGACATTTGCCATTTTTGTAAACAGAAGAAGCTCAGTTTTAAGGAGAACAGAAAAATTTCTGCAAATGCTTTTGATTTGATTCATGCTGATATTTGGGGGCCATTTCATACTCCTTATTCTGGTAAAGGTTTTTCTTAACTATTGTTGATGACTATTCTAGGTGCACATGACTTTATCTCATGACACACAAATTAGAAGTCAAAAATCATATGGATCATTTTTATAATTTGGTGTTAACTCAGTTTGACAGAAAACTTAAATGTGTGAGATCAGATAATGGACCTGAGTTTAATCTAACCAGTTTTTATGCTTCTTTGGGTATTATTCATCAGAGATCTTGTGTTGAGACACCTCAACAAAATGGCATATTTGAGAGAAAACATCAGCATCTTTTACAAGTTGCTAGAGCCCTTTTGTTTCAGTCACATTTGTATCTCAAGTTTTGGTCTGAATGTGTTCTTATAACTTGTTATTATCAATAGGTTACCTATTAATTTTTTGCAGGGAAAGAGTCCTTATGAAATTTTATGTAACACCAAACGTGACTATAGTGTCTTCAGGGTTTTTGGTAGCTTGTGTTTTGCTTCTACACTACAAGCTAACAGGTCTAAGTTTGATGCAAGAGCTATCAAATATGTGTGTATTGGATATCCATTGGGATACAAAAAGGGTATAACTTGTTAAATTTAGATACTAATCAGGTGTTCATATCCAGACATGTTCAGTTTATTGGGCATGAATTTCCATTTCAGAACATCTTTTCTGATAAAAATGGCTTTACACCCATTTTTACTCCTTTATCTATTCATGATATTATTGATACTGATGATATTTGTTCACAGTACTCAGGTCATTGAGGAAGTTAGTGAAGTCTCAGAAGGATCTCAGGTTCATTACATGGATAATGCTGAGATTGAAGAAATAAGTACATTACAAGAAAATACAAGTCATCTCAATGACATTGTAGGTTTGTCATATGGTAATATCTCCAGCAATGCTGAAAATCTGAGGAGGTCTACTAGAGCAAAACATGTATCTTCTCATTTAAAGTTATATGATTATCAGTTACCACCATCTGTTGATCATACAAGAACAAGTAATGTAGCTACAACAAAGTCAATGGTCAGGTATCCCGTTAGTGATTTCTTTTCAACTGATATACTATCACCTGATTACTTTTGTTTTACTGCTGCTGTTACTAATATAACTGAGCCTAAAATATATAAACAAGCTTCTCAGCATCCTGAGTGAATTAAATCAATGAACTCTGAACTTGATGCTTTAGAAAGAACTAAAACATGAAAATTGGTTGACTTACCTGCAAATAAACATTGTATTGGATCTAAATGGGTATACAAGGTTAAATTTCATGCAGATGACACCATTGAAAGATACAAAGCTAGACTTGTGGCCAAGTGTTATACACAAGAGAATGGACTGGACTATTTTGAGACTTTCTCTCCAGTAGTTAAACTCACAACTGTTAGATGTATTTTAGCTATTGCTGTAGTAAAAGGATGCCACTTACATCAACTGGATGTTAATACAGCTTTCTTACATGGTGATCTTGATGAGGAAGTTTACATGACTCACCACTTGGTTACAACAAGGCAGGTTGTAAAGTATGTAAACTTGTAAAGAGTTTGTATGGATTAAAACAAGCTAGCATGCAATGGTACTTCAACTTACAAACTTCTCTTATTGAGAATGATTATAAACAATCTTCTGTAGATAGTTCATTGTTTATTAAATCTACTAATACATCTTTTACAGCTCTTTTAGTCTATGTAGATGATGTAATCTTAGCAGGTGATGATCTAGATGAAATACAATCAGTAAAGGCTTTTGTTCATCAGAAATTTACTATCAAAGACTTGAGAGAACTGAAGTATATGTTGGGGATTGAAGTTGCTAGAAATGAAAGAGGCATTTTCATTTCAGAGGAAGTACACTCTTGATCTTCTCAAGGAGACAGCTATTTAGCATCTAAACCAGCTGATGTTCCCTTGATGCTAAAACAAGACTTATTAAAGATGAAAATGACCTTGTACCAGATCCTCAACCTTACAGAAGGCTTGTAGGAAGGATGGTTTATCTAACAATAACTAGGCCTGATGACTTGTCTTTTACTTTGCAGAGTTTAAGTCAGTTCATGAGTTGTCCAACACACAAACATATGGAAGCTGCACATCATGTTTTGAGATACCTTAAACAATCACCAGGGCAGAGAATTTTTTACTCAAAACAAAGTTCACTACATTTGAAAGGTTTTACTGATAGTGATTGGGCGGCATGTCAAGACACAAAGTTCAGTATTCCAAGTTATACTATGTTTTTGGGAGATTCTTTAATCTCTTGGAAGTCCAAGAAACAAACCACTATCAGCAGATCAAGTACAGAGGCAGAGTACAGGGCTGCAGCTTCAGCAACATGTGAACTTCAATGGTTAAAGTATCTTCTTGAGAATTTGTGCATATCTCATACTCAGACTGCTATATTATACACTGATAGCATGTCTACATATCACTTAGCACACAACCCTGTTCAACATCAACGAACAAAACACATCGAGATTGATTGCCGTGTCACCAGGAACAAAATTGTGGATGGAACTATCAAACTTGTTCATATCTCCAACAAAGATCAACTTGCTGGCATTTTGACTAAACCTCTCTCTGTTCAATTGTTCATCAGAAACAAAATTGTGGATGGAACTATCAAACTTGTTCATATCTCCAATAAAGATCAACTTACCGACATTTTGACAAAAACTTTCTCTGTTCAATTGTTCAAGCATTTTCACTCCAAATTGGGATTGGTGAATATCCACTCTCATCTTGAGGGGGGATGTAAAGATACCTGAAGAAATGCAGATGAAATGGAATAGATATGAAGAAGAAGAAGAAAAAGGTGAAATAAAGAAGCACATAGCTCAAGTGAAGAAGAAGAAGCATCAACCGTTATTTCACTCATTACGTTTTCTGTATTAGTAAATAAACGATTTGTACCTTACGCTTAAAGTGTGATACAATATTTAGTTACTAAGTGAGTTAGTTAGGTAGTTAATTAGTCTATATAAACAGCAACAAACTCTTAAATTCACTGTAAATTCATTCAATTTGTATCAATTCAAAGTTTTCCTTCCAGATTCTGGAAGTTTACATGTTCTTTGTGGGGTAAACCACAAAAGCGGATTCAACATTATTTCCCGCACAGACCTTAGCTTGAACCTGGGAGGAGGATTGGGGTAAAGATCATTGGCTATGTAGTTGTCATACCTAATACGAAAGTCAGAACATGGGTTACATTCTATTAAGCAAAAGAATAAAATTAAACGACACACAAACCAAAATAAAAAATAATAATGAACTAAATCATAGTGATCTTACCAAATTCCATGAGCCAGGTGGTGCGAAAGCCTACGGGTGATCAGCGTCTCCATGTCAAGATGAGCCATTTTTTGTTTTTAAGTGGTGCAATTAAAGTTATTTGTAATGTTGCAATACTTAGTTGCACAAATGACAGTACCACATTTTATAGGTGCAGTTTCATAAACGGAAGAGAGTTAAGTGTCTATTATCATAGTTTAATGGTTGTGACCTTTCAGATTACCGCCTAATTGAATCACAATTTTTTAATTTTCAAAAACTAATAGAATTAATAATAGCTAGCCAATCAAGGCTACATTGTTTAACTTGGCACATTTACATTGGTTTAAACACTTACAATAGTTGATAACCTAGCTACTAGTCGAAATGCTGATAAACTCAGAGTTCATTAATGACCTTTAGGATATTTGCATGTTCAAATTACGGAGATTTCCACATTAAAAAGTCAATAATTAAGCATTATTTCTTGTCCCATGCCAGATATTAAAGTTCAATCATATAATTTATGGTTCATATGCAGTATAATATCACTCACTTAAAAGTATTATACACTATCTAACAGAAAAAGGCATACAATAGATAAGATCAAACATAGTATCCTTCACCTAAAGTATCCATGCAGTACTTAACGCTGACACTTGTCATTTTCTATGGAGAATTGATCATATGACGAGACAAGTCATGTAACAATGACAACTTGCACCAAAACGGTTATCATGGGATGATGTGTCTATGTTTGTCAAGTTGAATTTTACCTTTAATGTGTAGTCTGTTAAGCCTCACTTTTTACTATGGAGAATTCATAATATGAAGAGATGAGTCATGTAACAATGACACCTTGAACAAAATACAAGTTAATTGTCAAGGCAATTGCCACGTGCAAAATACCATGACAGGTTAGAGTATATACTATATGGACTTAACTTTTATATATATCTCAAAATCAATCAACATAATTCATATTGATAAATATTCACTAAACATATCACACGTATAATGGCCAATGCAGTCCACAAATAAATGTCTAGCATAAAAAATCGAAAGTTCCTAATACATGGGCAAAGCTTTTATTTCAAACTAAATTTGAATTGTAACACACTAAGTAAAAAAAGGTAGAATGTTTATAATGAGCTTTGTCTAGAATACACAACTGTAAGAAATGTTCGTAATAACGGATTAAAGTTCATAACGCTAAAACTCATTAGGGTAAGATAGGGCATATACACCTTTCATCGTCCTGTACATTGTAGGATTAGTGTGATGTCGGGTCTCGCGTCTAAATCGCATAATGAGTCGAGTGTAACAACAATCAGTTTGTATTCTACTGCATTTATTATAGAATATAGTTGTATCATGTTGCACACAAAATACAAGTTGGCTTCATAATTATCAAGGCAATTCGCACGTGCAAAATACCAAGACAGGTTAGTGTATATACCTGAAGATCAATCAACTTTATTCATATGGATAAATCTTTACTATACAAATCACATGTATAATGGCCAATACAGTACACAAATAATTGTCTAGCATAAAAATAAAAAATTCCTAATACATGGGCAGAGCTTTTATTTCAAACTAAATTTGAATTGTAACACATTAAGTAAAAAAAGGTAGAATGTTTATAATGAGCTTTGTGCATAATACACAATAGTAAGAAATGTTCATAATAACAGATTAAAGTTAATAACGCTAAAACTCATTAGGGTAAGATAGGGCAAACCTTAATGAGCTTTGTCCACACATTCGGATGCGTTACGGACAACCGATTATGCACAACATCGTATTGCATCTCGTCAGTTTTCAACAACTTCTTGAAAACTTCGTGACAGACACATAACTTTGATACAATCACATTCATGTCATCGTGAGTGTACGGCACATGAAACTTATTGTACAGATCTGTTACGATTATATCGTAAGCAAAGAGAGTCTCATTGGGATAGGACCATAGGATATCCCGATATAGGGCAATCCTCTCCAACGATATAACCGTACGTTCAACATGGTCTTTCGGATACTTGTTGCCATATAACACATCATCTTGAGCACGTTGGATGGCTTTTGACGTGATGGGTGAACTCATTATTTTGTGCGTTCAATGCTTAGCGAATGTGGTGTTCTCATATATGAGAATATTGTTCAAGTTACCTACTTACAAATGCTACATTATATAGAGAGTTGTATTGATGATACAATAAAAAAATAAGATTGCCAATATAATTGTGTAACCTAATTTGCAAGGGTTGGTGGACATAAATCTGCTCTGGGATACCACAATACTTTTAACCCTCTTAAAGTTTTTGACAATTGAAGACTCAAACATAACAACCTCTGGTTATACCCAGAAAGAAAAAATCAGCAGAAAACATATACCACAATAATTGATCATGAGCACAAAATTAATAAAATAAAAAACAACAATACTATCTAACTTGTATGAAATAGATATCATCCCAGAATATAATTGTGATGTTGTATTTAGGTTTAACAAAAGTACTTAAACTATTTTGCCCAATAAAGAACTAGTACCACAAACATTGGTTGCACCTAATAGATTAATAAGTTCATTTCAATGAATAACTAAAAACAAAATTTTTTGAGAAACATGTATTCAACATACAAAATTAGCCACCACCCATTAACCATCAATTAGGACACCACAACAAATTGAGTTAGTCGATGTTGCTTGTTACATTAAACTGGAATGTTGTCAACAGGCTACGTTTATCAAGATTAATTTGACTTCTCAAATAAGAAGCACGCTTTGATTCATGGTGTGCAATGGTAGGTTTCACATTTATAAATCTCGATATCTGAATAGATATTCATGAAAAATGCAGTCTGCCTATGTCCTATAGGTAGAGAACATTAACAAAATCTCCATCATAGTACCACACCAAAACATGAATATACTAGTACATAAATAATTACTCACACATTATACGATTGTGTTGTATATTGTCTTATGGTTAGATGGTACAAATGTTGAATAAATGTAAGTAGTCCTTACTAGCATTAACAAGATTTTTCGTGTGTTAAAGTGTAATCCATTTTTCATTTAAATTAATCCAGTTATTAAATTTTTTGATCAATACTCAGAACATCAGTCAGTATACATTTAAAAAAAAAAGGTCATTCGGTGGTATTAGCATGTGGACAATTTCAGCTTCAAAGGACTTAAATTATCATTTAACAAAATGTATTGGCCAATTTTGTATGTATTCTAGTACCATATTCATATGTCATATGTTCCCATGTCTTCCTACATCTGCTTTAAAGGTAGGTTTCTTATATGAATTTGCAAGTTGAAAGTGATGTGTCAATCTAGGGGACAGGACTATGTTTTTTTTTTTTGCTTGCTGAATTGGATATTACATTTGGGACAAGCTATTGGCCTAAAATATGTATCATACATGTACACTAAGAGAGTATTTAATAATATTTTAAAATATATATAAACAGGAACCTAGCTACACGTCACGTCAATCCCAAAACAAAAAAAAACTATATGTACACACTAATGCTACAAACAATATTGGAAGGTTTCATTAAACCTATATGCATGCATCCAGAATTGTTCATCCAGTCGTTGTACGTAATGTTTTCATAAATTGAATACTTATTAGTTAGACCAATCGAAACACTACGAAAAGGATGCAGTATTACGGTACAAAACTCACACAACGGTAAACTTCATATTCAAAAATAGATCTCTTTGCCCCACCATACAGTCCATACGCCCCCCGACAATTTGTGAAGTAAATAATCTGTATAATTAGTAACAAGATATATAAATTAAATTTATAAATGTTTAGCTGATATACACATATTATGTAATGTAATCAAAAGAAAAATGTATATCTTGTTACTGATCAATTAATTGTTAGTCAACCACTAAAAACAGTTACGAAACGATTTTTAAAAAGATAACTAACCTTTGTCATGGAAAAAAATAGTACAAAAACTAAGGTCGACTATTTTTTTTTTTATAAAATATAATCAACTCGACTAGCAAATAGTTCTTTGTGATCTTACCTACTCCTTTCCTATAGTATGTCAACACTGTAAGAGCCTAGCCAAGATTTAGAGGTATGGGACAAATCTGCGAGGTAAGACCCTAAGGAGGAGATATTTCCCACTAGATGGAAAATGATGTTCCTTAGGTAACGAAATATAAAATACTAGGGGAGGAGCTTATTTATTATATATAGTAAACGGATTACAAGAAAATCATAGGGATTTATAGGAACCCATGAAACAAAACCAAGTAGCAGCTAGTCTAGACAAAATAAAGTGGACAAAAGGCACACTAGGCCGACTAAACTACTGTGCAAACCATTTGCAGAACCAGCGGAAGATAGGAACCCGGGCCTATCTGCTTCAATACAAGTGACAAGAGCACGAGGTGGCCTCCTAACAGTATTGAGCTGCGTGACTCCATCAAGAAATATGTTATACTTAGCCAAATATTGCATGCAGTAAACAATATTGAAATATACATAATACTGAATAGATTTTCCTAATACACTGATCTAAAAAAGGACTAGGTTCTCCAGATTATAATTAGTAAAATAGTTAGCAAAGTTAGGTGTTAGCAGAACCACCCTGGCCGGACAAACCAATTGATTCGAGCTCCTTGACCTAAGCTGCATAATCCAGAAAACCACAAAACAACTAACAAACTGCACAACGTGAGTTCCTTTGAAATTAAATTCTTCTCTACACAGTCTGCTCCAACCTTATACTAATAAGAAAATAATAAAGCATGATCATAGGGAGGGGGGGGGGGGGGGGGTCC
>JAYMSP010006721.1:0-11165 GCA_036897095.1 Plantago elongata
CTCTGAAACTGATTGGAAGAAAAACTCATTGGAAGAAGAATTTATAGGACACTGATGATGGAGAGATTTAATGCAAACACTTAGATATTGTACAGCTGCTGGAACAAAACAAAATCTGCTCTGCAACCACATTTTGCAATGGTATGGACTCTACTGCAGAAACTGAAACAAAGGGGAATTCGGGTGTGCTGCATTGGAAATATTTATACGCAGGATGGGATATCTATTGTCTTCTTTCGGTTACAATATAAGATGGGCGCCAACATGGAAAAGGAGGTGTTGTCGGTGAAAGGGGAATGGCTTTTGGAATGGCACCGGGAATGGTATCGTTGTAGTCAGAGACACTGCAGGGGAACTCCAGGCAGACGGCATGGCAAAGGGCATCGCATTTGTACGAATGGACAAGGCTTTTGGGCAATCACGGGAGTATGGCATGAACCATAGCACCAAGCTCCTGGGCACAGACAGGAATTTCGGCATCACGGATTTTTAGACAAGTGCAACATGGTGGCACAAATATGGCACTATGGATCTGTGCTCAAACATGAACTTTGGCACCACAACCAAGGGATCTATAGTATCATGGTAACACGAAACCTTTCTTTTGGGGTCATTTACGAGGCTTATGATATATATATCCCCTACATTAGGACCGAGTCTTGTATTGATCCGGTAAATGTTGCTCTGATAGTAGCTAGGTTAGCTAGTTGGATATTTTGGTGGGATGTA
The DNA here is from genome assembly GCA_036897095.1 of Plantago elongata. Lineage (NCBI taxonomy): Eukaryota > Viridiplantae > Streptophyta > Magnoliopsida > Lamiales > Plantaginaceae > Plantago > Plantago elongata. The sequence continues at coordinate 730 of JAYMSP010006721.1, forward strand.
ATTATTTTACGAATTTTGGTGTATGCGGGTTCTCTTAAACCGCCATGATTATCTCATATATAAAATCCGAGAGCCTAGGCTCTCTTTCCAAAAAAAGAAACAGAGAGAGAGAGTTATGTGAGTTTCATGATCATTCAATCATTGTATTGAGAGGTTCCAAGATTTTGTTAGCGTGTGGTTAAATGAGTTGAGATTGCTTCTTGACACGAGTCACTTGGTCTAGGTAGGGATAGCTTAGACGGAGCAAGAGGGAAGGACAATAATTGTTTATTCTTGAATGATTGCAGGTTGTAAAGTGTCTATCAAGGATTTTAGTGGAATACCCAAAAGTAAAGATGTGGGGAGTGGACGTAGGTTTGTTGTGACCGAACAACTATAAATTTCGTGTGTCGATTTACAACTTTTTACATTGCTTTATTTAATGTATTGTATCATCATTGCATTTAAAGTTTATATAAAATAAGTTTTGTTTTCTGTTTCGCATAAAAACTTTGAGCGAAATGTTTCACAAAACTTTACATCTTCCAACATAACTTTCAGTTATTATTTCAAAATAAAGTGAAAAAATCTTTGCTTCATATTACATTATGAAAATGAACCTAATACTTAAATCAATGATGTATAGTTGTACATTTTAGTCCCCTAATTTCAGAAACATTATACGTATGGAAACGCTAACGTCCTCGGTTCATTCAAATTAATTTGGGGCACCTTTAACTAAAGTACAGATTTAGTTTTTGAGTTATTCCATGAAAATTAGTAAAAATGTTGAAAATTTATTATTATAACTTATTAAATTCCTGTCGGTCTGCAACGTGGGATTACCATTAATTAATTAGTCCACAATTTTATAATATTGGTGTGAATTTGTTCTTAAATTTTAGATAAAGACTATGATACTTATAAGTAACTTTATACAATATGGAGGCGAAGTTGTTGATGAGAATTCAAAGTGACTGTTTAAGATAGTATTGGAGTTTGATCAGTTCGAATGAATGAATAGTGATCAAATTATAATTGAATTGTTAAAATTAATGTTTAATATATAATTAAAATTGTATAAAGTATTGAGTAGTAGGTTTGTTATAAAGGTTGTGTAAAAGAATAATAATTGGTGTAAATAAGATGTGATAGTTTAGACTATAGGGCTGCTCATTTTATCCGTATCTGTAAATTCGGTCCGTTATCCGCGAAAACGGACGGATACGGATCGATCCATTAAAAAACGGACTGGATCGCGGATGGGGTTTTCCTTCATCCGTTTTGAACGGATAAAACGGATAAATCCGCCTGATATCTGCGGATATCCGTTTATCCGTTAGACCAGAGGTATTTTTGTTATTTTACATTTAACCCTAATTCTACTCCAAGTATTAGCAGCCATCCTCCTCTTCTTCATTCCGTCCTCTTCTTCTCCTAGTATTTAGCCATTCCGTCCTCTTCTTCTTCTCCATTCCGTCTTCTTCTTCTGCTCTTCTCCAGTCCGTCTTCTTCTCCATTCCTTGTACAGTTCGTCTTCTTCTCCAGTCCGTTGCGCAGTCCGTCTTCTTCTCCATTCCTTCTGCAGTCCGTCTTCTTCTCCAGTCCGTTGCGCAGTCCATCTTCTTCTTCATTCCTTCGCCAGTCCGTCTTCAGTCCAGTCCGTCTTCTTCTCCATTCCTTCTCTAGGCGTAGGCGTTTGAAGAAGATTGGAGCAGGCGTTTGAAGAAGATTTGGGGATTTTGCTCTCTTTTTCTTTTTTTTCCTTTAAATTTACTGGATACGGATATCCGCTGGATTTATCCGTCCGACGGATTTATCCGTATCCAATCCGCTTGGAATGGATTGGATAACGGATGGACTATTTTTCCATCCGTTTGACCGGATATCCGGTCAAACGGATGCGAATTGATTCGTATCCGTCCGTTGCACAACCCTAGTTTAGACAACGAAGTGCAACTCAGTTGGTAACACGTTTCACTTCCAACCAATAGGTCGGGATTCGAGTCACCCTTTAGCTGTTTCGAAAAAAAAGATGCGATAGCTTAATTGGTTAATATTTGGTTTTTAAGTTTGTTGTAATGAGATGATTGGTTATATTTATGATTTTAGTATATAGATAATTAGTTTGGAAATAAGGAAGAGAGAAGGAGGCTAGAGAGAAACTGTGTAATAATAAGGACATTTTCATTTCTCCAAGTTGGATCGCATCTCAAATATAAAAATATTAAAACTTAATTTAAGTATGAATTGTATGCCAATCAGCTTCGAAAATGCTAGAACGGACCCAGGTGAGGTAGAATAAAATTTTACAGTTTAAAATGTCAATAAACTTAATTATTTTGGTAGATTTGATGATCAGATGAATTTCTTCATATAGTATGTACGTATAACACATTAATATTTTCAATTAGTTTAAGGTTAATTTTTTGAGTGGGTTTTCTAAGAAACAACTCTTAGATAGAGACATAGAAATATAAGTTTCTAATATTACAAACTAATCCCAAACACAAATAAGTTAATAAAAGTCCCCAACTAAGGGCCAACAACTGGATATACAAAAATGGATCCATATATAAACTATATAACGCGTTTTTAACCTACTTTCACCATTTATTTATGTTATTCTCATTTCTCTCTCTAAAAATCTCCACTAAAAAGCTCGACCAAGCCATGAATTCAACGGAAAAAACACTACAACTCGATCGATCGTCAACGTTAACATCTATTTCTTCAAGAATCTACAGAAAAAAAATGAAAGACAAAAAGGTTAGATATGAATTAAACGAATTTGTGATTCCTCTTCAAAGTTTCCAACTAATTTGATCGAGAGATCATGGTATACAATTGATATTATGATTGATTACATACTGATACATAGTTGATTCATGTTTCAAATGATAGAATAGCTTCAAATCCACATAGATTTGAAAAATCAAGTTCGAAAAATTGTAGATCTAGATCTATTAATCTATATTTTAGGGTTTTGATGGTAATTCATTGATGTTATTGTTGTTTATGCATTTAGAAGGTGTAGTCGTGCTTGCGTAAGGATTATAGACTATTTTTATTCAAGATCTGACCTCAAATATCAACTCAAAGCTGGAAAAAAAAGGGTATGAAACGTTTCTATGTTTATTCCTGTTTTTGCTATGTTCTCAAGAATATTACCTATGTTCTCAAGAATAATACATATTTTTTCATTCAAAACCTGACAGTCGTTTTGTGCTCTGTTTTTCTACACTTTATTTTACATTCTGTTTTCTACTGTATTTTGTATGTTCTCACCTATATGTACTATGATCTCACATATATATCCTATGATCTCAACAATATCTACTATGTTTTATTTGAAGTTATGCTCATCAATTATGTTGATGTTTATGCATTCACATGATGTAATCATACTTCAATAAAGATTTAATGGTGTTTTAAATCAAATCAAATCTGAAAAAAGGTATACATCGTTTCTATATTTGATATGTTCTCAAGAATATTACCTATGTTCTATAAAATATGTGATATGTTTTCATTCAAAATATTTTAGTTGTTTTGTGTTATATTTTCGACAATATTATGTAGAATCTTAGTGTTTTTACTGTATTTCTTATGTTGTTAGGTATATGTACTATCTTTTCACCAATATGGCATATGATCTCAACACTATCTGCTATGTTTGCTATGAAATAATTGTTCATTGATGTTATCGTTTTTTCATGCACAAGGTTACAAAATCCTTCAACTTAAGGAGGAAGAGGAGGATGATGATGACGATTTATTGAAGTAACAAATTCAGAACTATCCTTAATGTATTGAGTAAGTTATACGGTAAGGAAGTTGATGAAAAGGTAAAGGAAAGGGAGGCAAGAGCATTGACGAAGAAGAAAAATGTTTGGTTAAATACAACCGATCGATGAACAAAGAGATGATGAACATGATGATATTGTTTTTGCATATGTATGAATAGTAGTACAACATATAATCGAATGATGCATGTTCCATCTTGAATAAAAAAAAAAATTTGCGTTATTTTATATGTTGTGAGTAATCTATAATATCAAACCAAACACTATAATCTCAACTAAAAAACACTATGATCTTAGACTAAAACACTATGATATGGACTAAAAAGATTATGATATCAAACCAAACACTATGATCTTAGAATAAAAAAACTATGTTATTAACTCGAAAAACTATGATATAAACTAAAATCAAACTATGATCTCAACTAAAAAAAACTATGTTTTCAAACTAAAACGAACTATGATCTCAACTAAAAAAAACTATGTTTTCAAACTAAAACGAACTATGATCTCAACTAAAAACGTTATTATATCAAAATAAAACACTATGATCTCAGACTAAGATATCAACTAAAAAAACTACAATATCAAATCAAACACTATGATTTCAACTAAAAAAGTATGATGTCAATATAAAAAAAACTATTATTTCATACTAAACCCCTATGATCAACTCAAAAAGCTATGATATCAAACCGCGACAGGATTCGCGTGTCAATTCGCGAGAGGATCCGTGAAAAACGATATTGAGGACGTGTGGATAACTATGTTCTCCGTTATAATGACTATGTTCTTAGTTATAATCACTATTATTTCAGTTATAATGGTTATGTTTTATGTTATAATGACTATGTTCTCTTTTATGATAACTATGCTTTCTGTTATAATGACTATAATTTCAGTTATAATGACTATGTTCTCTATTATATGCACTATGATCTTAGACTATAAAGACTATGTTCTCTATTATATGCACTATGATCTTAGACTAATAAGTCTATGTGTTTATTTCAAGTTACTATATTCTTTTCATAAATTACTATGACTTCAAAATGAAAATACTATTATACCAATTAAAAACACTATAATTTCAAAATAAAAACTTATGATCTCAGGAAAAACATTTATAATCTCAAAAACAAGAAGCATATATTACATATCGTTAGCAATTAACAAAAGGTTTGTACACTTGCAAAAAAAACTCATAACCAAAAAAAGATTAACATTTTGTTTAGGATTGTTTAAAATACAAAAAAACAGTTCATCAACCTTCTTGTTTTCGTATAATTTGCATGCATCACTTTTAAACACACTATGATGTTAACAGAAAAATACTATGATTTCAGACTAAAACTTAAAACTCTATGATATCAAACTGCAAGAGGACTCGCGAAAAAACGATACTGGCCCGAATTTACAAGATGATCCGCGAAAAATACATTTTAATAGCAAATTACAAAATGATCCCGTTTCTAGTTAAATTAACTAAAGACCGTTTCTCTTGACAATTTGTGAATTTTTTCATCCTGCTAAAAATGTCACATATATACAGGCACGGACACACCTTATATAGAGGGACCGCAATCGATACGCCTCGATTTTGGATATGAAATGTCTATTATACCCCTTCCAAAAATTTAATGAATACTGATATATTTACCAAGAATGAATTATGAAAGAAATTGGTACATATTAGCCGGTGCACCTATGTTTCATAAAGTCTTTCCCTGCCAATTGATCACGAGTTCGATTTTCAGTAGTGCTAGATTTTCCAACTGTTTTATTTATATTATTTTCTACCATTTACTTGACATTTTTCATTATTTCTTTATGATTCAGTAACATTTTTTTATTATTTCTCTAGATTTTTCAACTATTTTATTTATATTATTTTCTACCATTTACTTGACATTTTTCAATGTTTCTTTATAATTCAGTAACATTTTTTATTATTTCTCTCTTTTTTAATGTTCTTTAAGTTACATTTCACAATCATATTTTATAAATACTTAACTTTATTTCATTTAACTCTTTTTATTTCTTTATTTTTTCTATTCAATGGTAAATTCATTTTTAATATACTTAAAAAAATTATTCAATTTAAATAAAGCTATATTATATCTAATTTCTCCCATTTATGAGCACATAATTTAAAAAATTATAGTCTAAATATTGCTCTTTACTATGTGAGTTTTGAAAATGTAATTTTCATTAGTCATTAATAATGAATTTTTTTAATTAAATTTATAGTAAAAAAATTCGCTACCCTGATATATATTTCTGCGTCCCCACGTGTTCCACGCTTGTTTGAGCTGATGTTGTTTCCCTTAGCCAAGTTTCTGCATTTTCCAAATCGATCCATTGATTTCTGATTACATTTGGCAGCAGGGTATGAAATTGAATATGACAATTCAGAGAAATGATAACTACATGAGTACAAGATGAGAGTTCAGAAAAAGCTTCTTCAACAGCAGAAATTAGAAATATGATCATAATCAGTACTACTACTTCTCTATAGATACATTACTACTATTAGACTGAAAAAAAGCTAATGCATGCATAATTGCATAAATAATGCTCGATCGATCAAAACTGAAAATCCATAATTGATAATACTCCATTACTCCTACAGTATACTATAACTAATTAACCCCGTAGAAAAGGACAGAAGATCACAAAACACAACATTATAAGTACTACTAATTACTGCAGGGAAATCAAATGCCACTTCAAAGATGCAGAGAAGTGTCCATATCTGCGTCAGAACGTTGATCATGCTTCATCATCGAACCGCAAGCCAAACCATCACTAAACCACGATTTTCGGACGTTAAACGCAGACTGATGATTACGGTTTGGTTTGTTGATCGGCTGTGAACCTGGCCACAGAGACAGAGTAAGTTCTGGATGATCAGCAGAGACAAACAGCACTTGTGAACTTAACATGTTATTATAAGGTGGTGGTGTTTGTGTAACTGCAGGTGGGCTGTAACGGTCGGACGATTCGGACAGGAATCGGATGAGTTCTTTTTCTTGTCTCATCTCTTTCATTTTCTGCAATTGCCTAAACCTCTCTTGGAGTAAAGCAATGGATGACATTGTAGTAGTAGTTGTAGTAGTAGTAGTAGTAGTAGTAGTAGTTTGATGGTTGTATGTTTCTCCTAGCATTTTTAGTTTATTGGGGTTGTGGAGTGGGATGTGAGTTAACTGATTGGTGTTTGGTAGGTATTTAATTCTCTTTATATATAGCTAGAGAGTGTGTGAAATGTGATAATAGTTGGTTTGGAAAGGGCAAGATAAAGGGTGTTATTTCATTTTCGTTGAATCTTGGTTTTTGGGGAAGAGGAAAGGGAGAATAATGAAGATATAGAGAAAAGAACAAGAGGAAAAGGATGAGAGCCCAATCTAAGGCAAAGGGAGTTGCTTTAAGTGTTTGTGGGAGAGAGGCAAAAGTGGGAGGTAAAGTAGAAAATGGTGTGGGAGAAGACTCCAAAATAGGGAGGTTAAAACTTCATACCACATACATATATGCATGGATCGGTGTGTTTGGAGGAATAGTAGCTTTGCTTGATGCTCTATGTTGTGTTAGTTAGATCACTTTTTATCTTTTCAAATAGTACAAACAAAACAAGTATATATGCATAGCGCAATTTTGTGGAGAAAATGATACTTCTACTATGTATCATGTCTTCTACAAATCATATGTGGGACACTCTTAAGATTACATGGTCTAAATTCTTGAGAAAGAGGACTCAACTCTGAACATTTTCATTAACATGTGGTAATTCAAATGTATTTAAACCAAAAGGTGTCACGAATGAACGTCTGATTTAACCTGAGAATTGCGATTAGTCCACGATCTGCCAAAGGCTAGTCACTGCAATCTTGGTTTGAGAAGGATCGACGCCTATAAATACAATAGCACCACAGCGAATGATCAAGATTACATAACATACTACCTACCCTTAGGCTCGCACATTCTCTAGGAATTTAAATATTACATATATCTAATATCTATGTTACGGGGAATATATGATTTCTGATCCTATGTTCTTAATTATAAATCACCATTCAAAATCCTCAAACCACACAAATATAATGGAATTCAGAAGAACACAAATGCTACAATTCAAATATATTGGACCCAAGTCCGTAATCTTGAATGTTGGTTTTGCCCTTTGTAGAAAATCCAACATCGCTTTATTTATGGAGTTCATGATGTTTTTGGGGGGTGTATGTAATATTGGGGATAAGATAAGACCACCATCGAAGAAAATTACTATTTAAATATTACTTGTTAGGATCACAGGTAACAATATAACTCAAAAATGATACCGTTTCGAATGCGGAATGCATACTATTTTTCATGAATAGTGATCAATGTCCATAATTCTACCAATTGTGACAATTTGGAGTGATTCCTCCATGACACAAAGACACCCGCCTGAAATTGTACAAACTAATGCATGGTACTGGTCGGGTGCAGTGATCAGGTAAAATAAAAGAACTAGCACTATTGCAAGTCTGTAACTATTAAAAATGTCATTGGTTTGTGGATCTACGTAGTACAAAGATATTGGCTTTACAAGTATTGGAGTGGATTCGATCGCCACTTTAATTATTTAAGCCTTTGAATACAAAGCTTTTGTTTTGTAATTTTGCTTTGATTGTTGTACATTCTGTCATTGGACGCTAGTGTGTGGAAGCAAGTAGAAAAGTTAGAGGAAAAGGACAAGTATTAGAAGTGGGAATAATCTTAGGAGGTAGTGATTTTCTGATTGAACTATAATGGTACCATGTCGCATGGATTTTTAATTTTTTTTATATATCTTATGTATTTATTTATTGTTTAAAATTAAAAACATTCTTCTCTTTCTATCATCTTGATAATTGCATAATGAAACAAACATTCTTTTGCTCCCTTTAATTCTTTTATCGCATTTCATGCTTTAATTTGTCCTAGTGTGTTTGGAGTTAAGTGGCATGCGCAGATCATAACACCAAAGTTATTGCAGGTGTGATGGAAATCCTCGAGCAGAAAAAGGGCACCCGTCACCCACTCCCCACTACACAAGATAAAAGGGAAAAAATCAAATTCACTCTCATTTCAGTCCAACTCCATCATTTTAACAGGTCTAGGTAATTACATGCCTACGCACCGTGTATGTATATAATCATGAAAAATATAACTATCGAATATAGTTGTTGAATTGTATTTAATGTGTATATAGATTCGAAAAATATTTACGATTATCGGGAAGATCATGTCTTGAGAAGTCATTGAGATTTTTCTATTTGTCAGGATTTGAAACGTGACATGGGTCTCTTGCACCTCAGCCCTATTATGATCAGACTTGGAGGAGTCGAACTCTGAGTTAACAGTGTGGTGTAACATGAGTTAATCAAAATTAGATCTATGGCTCGTTCAACTAGTTCCGGATCCTCTCACATGTACTCTTCTACATCTCCTCCTACATCAATTGAATCGTCGACATGTGACAAATTAATCAATCATAACAAATTATGGTTAATTCAATTAGTTTATCACATGTCGAATTAATGTAGGAGGAGATGTAGAATAATAAAAATGAGAGGATCCGGAGCCCGTTTAACCACTCTCAACTCTAAATAAGTGTTATTTTACAATCGGAATTGAAGGATGCGTATTGGAACCAATATGTTAACTTGGAGTGGGGAATTTTGGAGCCAATATTTAGTAGGCTTGGTATTGGTCTATTCAATTTTTTGGTTACACTGCTGCGTGGTTTGTATTGGTGCTGAGTGATGGCATTGTGGTTCATTCTCTCGAGTTAGTGTGTTGGTATACCCATGTATTGTCTCTTGCCGAACCGGTCATGGTTTGTGTGGTTGTGAGTTGTTGTCCCACCGAATTGTATTCTGCCCGATGAGCATTTCTTATATTCATTATGTAAAGTTTCATGTTGATCTATGATATTTAACTATTATGAAAAAACTATTGAAGAAATGACAATATATCACATGCTTAATTAGTTACGCACAATATATTTTGAACTTTACAAATCGTGTGTTAAATATACCACTAGATGACTTACATTTTATTTTTATTTTTTTTAATTTTAGATGACTTACATTTTATTTTTAATTTTCCCCACCTACAAAGTATATGCAAATTTTCCCCTCCACCGCAGCATAAAAATGTAGTTTTTACTAAATGAATCTTAAATTCACTACAAGAAAATAACGTTTTTCTAACAGAATGATTTTCCGTTAGAACGGTAACGGAATCATTAATTCCGTTAGAAATTTCTAACGGAATTTAGGATTCCATTAGAAATATCTAACGGAATTTCCAATTACGTTAGAAATTTGCAATCTGTCCAGACGGTTTAACTACTGGCTGGTTATGTTTCTAACGGAATCATTATTTCCATTAGAAATTTCTAACGGAATTGAGGATTCCGTTAGAATGATTCAGTTAGAAATTTGCATTAAAAAAATATATTTATATACTTTATTTTGTTTTATTTTAATTATATATATACTTTATTTTATTGTGTTTTATTTATATATATACTTTATTTTAATTACGTACACACGCGCGCGCGCGCACTACTATATATATGATCGATCGATACGTACGTACTTACTATATATTTATATATACATATAA
>JAYMSP010006722.1:0-11164 GCA_036897095.1 Plantago elongata
GTCTCTATTCGTAGATCTCAAAGAGAAGAATCCGTTGGTAATTTTTATATATTTTTTACATTTATATTTTTCGAGTTATTCGCGTTTGAAATTGGACAAAATATAAAGAAACAAAAAAAAAAAGAAAGAAAAGCAAGCATAATGTGGCAGCAGCCCATTGGCTGCTGCCAGGCGCCGTGCCAGGCGCTTTACGTGCCGTGGCACGGCGCGTAAGCTGATGCCGCGCCCATTGGCGCGGCATGGCGCCGCGCCACGACGCCCTCATTGGGGCTGGTCTTAACTATTACATCTAAAAGCGAACGAGACAAATATTTCAAATAAAGTTCAAATTAGAATTATTACAGACCATAGTACTAGAGTTGTTTTTAAAAGTTTCTTTGCTTCCTTCTTTAACTAAAACATATGCAACCGAGTTTTCTTCTCTTTAGACAAATTTGATCTCATACATTTTCATCCGTGCCAGTTGTTGCCTGATATCTTCAAGTACCATGTGTTGGTGGGGTGTTATTGCATCCTTCATGTAGATACAAGAAAGGAGAAATTTAGAATCAGTTTGTATATAAATGGAACTAATGTGTGTTTGTTCACAAATTTTGAGTCCATTTGTCATTATTTCCGCCATATTTTGGTTCATAACACCAAGATATGTTGCCCTAGCTTTGATAAAGTTTCCTTCCATGTCCCTTATAATAGCTCCTGCTCCGGAGTCCTCATTAGGTAAACAAGAGCCATCAATATTAAGGGTGAACAAATTATCTGATTTTTTTCATTGACAAAATTACGGGTTTAGTTACGTTGTTATTTTTTTTTTTTTTTTATCTTCCTTAAGGTTTTATTACCATTTAAGAGTGAAAGAAGTTGGCTATGGAAGTTCCTGGAATTTAGATCTTCATTTCTGAAGATTTTAAAATTTCTATATTTCCAGATTAACCAACAAGTTAAAATGATCTTAAGTTGTAGGTCTGAGTTCTGTTGAAAATGGAATAAGATATCCATAAAGTTTAAAATTATATGATTTGAATGAAGAATTCATCTCGTAATTCCATATAAAGCATTACATTGGAAAAAAAGTGTCGCACTGTTTTTGTTTAATTTTGGCAAAAGATACATTTGTCAGATTGCACAATTCGTTGCTTGTAGTCTTTCTGTTGCTGGTAATCTTTCATGAGCAACAAGCCAACAAAAAAACTTTATAGGAGGTTGGATTTGTAAATTTCAAATCTTATACCAAGGCCAATTCGGATTGGACTCGTGGTTTTTCATTTTCTCTTAAGAAATTGTAAGCTTTTTTAACCGAGAGATTACCTTTCTCAGTATGATACCAGGTAATGGAATCACCTTTTTCTTCAGATTGTAGTAGTATACTTAGGATTTCATTAACTATTTCAGTAGTAATTTGTAATTTTAATTTTTCCAAATCCCAGTTAACGGTAGTTAATGAAATCACTAACTCTTTCATCACCCAAATGGGTTCCAGAGGTATAATCTTATAAAGAATTTTCAAGTATCCACGGATCTTTCCAAAAAACGAGTTGCGTTACCATCGCCAATTTGGAAAAGAATACCTTTTCTAAAAATTTCCTGTAATAGGAAAACCAACTATGGTTTGATTTACTTACGGCTTGAAGAAAACTTGTAGTAGGAAAAAATATATACTCTTATAGACTTGGTACCATAAGGTATCAGTCTGAAAAGTTAGCTTCCAAAGGTGTTCTAGTAAAAAAGCATTGTTAAAAATATGTAAATTTATTATGCCAAGTCCACCCAAGTATTTTGGCTGACAAACAATCTCCCACTTGATTTTAGGTCTAGATTTACTATCTTTTTTACCATTATAGCGGGAGTTTCTATTAGTCTGGTCAATTTTGTAAATGCAATTTGAGGGAATTTTCGCAATTGACATAGCGTAAACTGGGGTTGCATTTGTGACTGCTTTTATAAGGACCAACCGACCAGCATAAGATAAATATCTAGTATACCAAATATTTATCTCACTCATAGTTCTGCTAATGATTTGATCAAACAAGTCTCTTTTCTTCCTACCAACAAGGAAAGGAAGACCGAGATACTTATCCATTCTTTTATTTGGAATAACTCCCAAATAATTTTTGGTGTTTTGTTTGATTCTAACTGATGTGTTATTCGAGAAAATAATACGACTTTTTTGCCAACACACATTTTGTCCTGAGGCCATTACATATTCTTCAAGGATTTCTACAATAGTTTGTATAGTTTTATGGTTTGTTTTTCAAAAATTAGACAATCATTCACAAAGTAAAGGATTGGTATCAGAGGTCCACCCTTTGCAATTGGAAGAATGTCTAATTTATTATTTCTTACTTTTTCTAGAATATGGTGAACTGACATCTCCTGACATATTATAAAAATATAAGGGGAGAGCGGATCACCTTGTCTTATACCCCGAAAAAGTTTTCATGGTTTTGGGAGATCTTGATTTACCTTAACTTGCATTATAGTAGAACTAATACAAGCAAATATAAGATTCACAAAGGATCTATCAAAGCCAAATTTTAAAAGTGTGAGTTCAATAAAATTTCATTCTAGCTTATCGTAGGCTTCTTCGATGTCTAGCTTTAGAGCCATATAATGGTTTTTCTTGCATGTTTTTTTCTTACCCATGATGTGGAGCATCTCATGAGTGATCATCACATTATCACTAATTTGTCTACCAGGGACAAACGCATTATGATAAGGTGATATAATTTTTTTCAACAGAGGTCTAACTCTATTTACCAAGATTTTTGATAAAATTTTATAGCTTACATGCATAAACTAATGGGACAAAACTCCGCCGGTCGATAGGAGTTCTCTTTTTTTAGTATTAATACAAGGATAATTTTATGTTGTTCTGGGTCAATGAAGCCTTTATCAAAGAAATTATCGACCATCTCAATGCACTACAAGAATGCTGACGAATAGCGACGCATAGAAACCGTCGCAATTTAGCGACGAATCGCTAAAATCTAGCGACAGATAAATATTCCGTCGCTAAATAGCGACGGAATATAATATTCGTCGTTAGTTTGTTAGGATCAGTTGTTCTTTTGCTCCTAAACTTATATGTGAGTTCTACTGTGATCTAACCGAGTAGATTGTTGATTCTTCGCTCTACGAGGATTATGGTGACGTGTATCTGCGTAAGAAGTTGTTTAATATTACACCAGATATGCTGAAGGGTGTGTTGGACACACAGGTGTTACCGAGGACATCACTAACATGGATAATGCGCTATTGTGATCAAGGAACTCACTAGTGGCAATGATGTGAATAGCTTCCCTAATCACAAGCTCAATGAAGGAATAATGGTTGATATGGGTTAACAAGTGTCTGATCATCTTGTCGGTTTTGAGGTGAAAAGAAACTCCACCAATTCTCCCATATTCGTTCTTAATCTTTAAGGTCTTGCTGACGATATGGTGGAACCGGTGCACTTAATCTGCAATGGTTTGATTCTTCCTATGAAACGATTGATGCTTCGTGTGAAGTCAGGTGGCTAGAGTTGATCAACATATAGAAACACTTCGACTAATGAAAGCCAACCTAGGGTTTTTGCTTTCGGCATATCAAGGGGGAGAGAGGATCAACAAGTGCATGACTGATGGAGTGTACTGAACACACCAGTGTGTGTTATGAGTCTTATGACCATCATGTTCTTGTAGGGCTGATGTAGTGTACAGACTACACCACTGTTTGTTATGGCCATCATGTTGGGTTGTTATACTCCCATGATTCTATGTTACTTTTGTCTAATTATACTGTCTTTATTGCTCTGATTAATGGGGAGAAATCTCATGACTTGAGGAGGAGATAGTATATATGTTTGTGCACTTGTTTTGACAAGTTTATAGGTGATATGAAGAAAGGTAAAAACTAAGGGGGAGATTGTAAGTGTGAGATTTCTGGGTGTATATAGGATACACTCCTAGAACTTCTGTTCATTAAGTTAAGTGGGTGTACTTGATACAATGTACTGGATATACCCTACGACTTGACAGATTCTTACATTTGATATATATAATATGTTTAGAGTTTTTACCTTTATTCTAATCACTAATTATTTCCACAACTTTGGATAAATATATGTGCAGATATTTTAGGACAAAAGATCTCTTAGAATCCATGGAGCATTGCAAGTTTAATACAAGAAGGATTGTACTTCGCTTAGAGTTTCCTAAAAGAAGAAGAAGAGGTTGATTTGGATAAGAACAAAATCAAGAATCACAACAAGATTCAATGTAGGACTATCATGTTCACGTAGACATTCACCACTATTACATATAGAGTGTCATGCATTGAGGAAGACAACGAAAATCATACGTGAAGCAAGAACATAAAAAACCGAGAGTTTACGTTTATAGATTCACGTATAGGTCTTTCAGTTTTATGAGCTTTGTCTATCTAAAACTTAGAGCTAGGTTGATAGGTAGATTGGTAGAGTTGATTCTTTACAATTGTTTAGTTGTTTTGCATCTAGATATATTCGTAGAATAGATCTAGAGTAGTTCTTTGTATTCATTATTCGTATATAGTGGATATTTTCGTCATGAGGCTCGGTGGATTATAAAAATATAATCTGCTAGAAACTTATCTCTTTGTCTTGTTATTTTCGCTGCATATTCTGTTAAATTCGAGATTGGGTTTCTAGATTAGGTTTATATATAGTCGAGCTTAATATGGTCGAGTATTGTGTCGCGACTACACTCTAAATTGTTTTATATAATTTTAGATGTACTCGATACACTGCACTTTAAATTTAGCTTGTTTAGTTCCAAATTCTAGTCCACTAACTATTTCGGTGTTACCGCATTACGTTTATTAAAATTTATTTTTTTAGAAATTGCATATCACTATGCTTGCCTAATCTTCACTTTTCAAAAGTTCCAATTTATATTTACTATTATTCGGTTAGCATAATAAATTAATTTTAGGGTGAGTTACATTTTATGTCAAAAAACTATTTCCCAATTGATTGCACTAACCCTTTACTATGTGTTGACAATTACATAAAAGTGATCACATATTAAGTTGTATAAATCTGCCCTCTCCTTGGGCTTTGCCATCAATTGTTTTTCTTGAAGTGATCACCAATATGGCAATATCTCAATAATTTTTCATATTTTAAATGATCATCAAGTTCCTTTGAATTTGCATTTAATTTTAATTGTCATATTTTAAATATATAAAGAGAACAATTTATGTAAAAAAAAAGAAAAGAAAAGGTGCCTTACTGTTCAACAAATGTATATGTCAGTCCGACAATTGCAGTTTAAAACTCAAATTCTAAAAGTTTAGTCAGAACAGACTTTAGATCGTTGTAAATTAAACATATGTTTTTAATTTTAATTTTTCTTTAAATAAATAATACATTTTTGTAAAATCAAGTTCAAGTGGATATAAAATGTTAGTAAAATGAAACACAAAACTAAACAAATACTACTATAATTTACGATAATTGAATCGAATGTAATATTCAGAATTCTTGTTAGGTCTTGAAGTAATTTTTATAATTCAGAGCCCTCTATTAGAAGTGAGAATTAGATAAGGTGTATGAATGTAATTCACCCTTTATTTCAACCATCAATTGAGTAGGAGTAGGACTATGACCAACGCATAATTCACATGGTATAAGTTTATTATAAGATCACTTATCAACTAACAGCAAGAATTAAGAAGATTAAATAAACATATCCAAGCTTTTAGTTTAATAAACAGGCATTAGTATAAGTAGTAGTACTATAATATATGTCACGACATTGTTCATCTTTTGTAGTGGAATTGCTTCGTCACAATCAAATAAGTCGATGAAAAAGCAGATTATGAGATCGTTAAACTATTATTATTAATCTGACTTTAAGAAGGTCGAGTTAAAATGCATCTTTGAGGCTCAATCATTGTTTATTTATAACTATCCTCTTTATATCTCTTTCTTTCCCTTTAATAATTTACCTATTTTTTATAACGAAAATCAATGTACCATTAAACAAAACAAATTGGATTTGCTTTATGATTTAAAAAATATATATATATATATATAATAAGAAAGTTAAAGATGAACCGTTCATCGAACCGGTCAACTGGTCTTCTGTTGACGTGTGTAACCTACAGTGGTCCAAATTCCATCTGGCATATGACGTCACTGTGATGTCATGTTGTACAACTCCATCCTCCCACGAGGGGTATTTGGCTCGATAAACAGTGATTTGGTCTAAAATACACTTAAAATACCCCACTCAAATATCAATTCAAACACAATTTTCACCAAAATCCATCCAAATGTCCACTCAAATGTCCATCCAAACAGCCACTAAATGAAACAATTTGATTTTGATTTGTAAGGAAAATATATAATATGTAATTAGAAATGAGTTTGAGATATAAAATTACATGTGATTCAATAATATATGGTTAAAAATGAGTTTTATTGTGAGGACTACTTCCATGAGTTAAAAGTTATTTTATGATGATGGGACGTTAAAACAAGAAATCATTTCAGTTCTTACAATACGGTGAAAATAATTTTCATTCCTCAATTAGTTGAATTTGTAGTACCAAGATCATTAGCATATTTGGTACTAAACTTAAATTGAAATTAGCATAATGGTTGAATTGTAACTAGTAAACTGTAACTAAGTTCATAAATTTTGTATTCATATAAAGTTTAAAAAAATTATAAGTATTTTTAGGTTGTGAGATAGATTTTGTTACAGTGATTGATATGTGTAAAATGTTTTAGAATTATTTAATTTATTGGTTTCTAATGTTATTAAATAAATTTAATATTTTATAAATAAATGAATTAAAATTAAATGATAGAGAAAGTAGATATATAGACAAATTTTAAATGAGTGGAATTCTTTTTATACATTTTGTTACAATTACTTATAGCATAAATTATCTTAAATGTGATTATTCCCACTATGAATAGAGTTTAAAAATGTATCGTTCATATTGACTTATTTATAATATTGTAAATATTTTTTATGGGAAACTATATATTTCTTACTATGATAGACAACATTTTGGTTAAATTTCAGGGTTTTGGGCTTTTGGCTCTGATTTATATGGAACATTGTTTCCTTTTTTCTAATTGATTAAGATTCCGAGGCTAACTTGTAAATGGCTGGTTGTAAATACAGGTTGTGATCCAATAATTCACGAATAATTAGCGGTATAAAAGGTTACTTTCCGTTTGAAATCTGATATATGTTCAGTAAAAGTTACTCCAACAATCCAAAAAAATGTGCTTTCTATTCTATCATGGGGAAAAAGTTCCCAGAAGCGTGATACTCTTTTTGACAATCTTCAGATTTCAGTTTTCTTAAAGCCTTCTACATCTAATAGTATTAATTTTCACCACAATTTATTAGAGATACGAACATATGTTTATGTATCATTGAATTTACCATATTTCCTTAGCGTTCTAAATATTTTATTACTCTATTAAATTTTAGGACATTACACTCTAACCTATACTCGCTTTGACCTAAATAGCTCATATGCTAAGGTGCTTCATACTCCTATCTCTAAATTTAAAGTTAATCTTGATCGATATAAATCAATGCATATTTAATCGTGAATTATGTAGTGGTTGATTGGCATGCGACTTAAATGTCCCGATTTAAATGCCTGAATAGTGATCAGAATTGTAGTGGGATTGTTAAAATTGTGTTTGATATAGAATTGTAATTGCAGAGGGTATTATATGTTTGTTATATAGGTAGAGAAAAATGTTGCTACTGTAAATTCATTTCAATCTTCAGCATTTAAATGCCATAACAAACACAAAATTACCAAGTAGCATTCAAATGGGCATTTAGTTGCTACTCTAATCAGACTTATATACACTCTAATATTATGAGCTAGTTTTGAAATGTAACTTGTGAAAGTCGGGACGCATGATAAGTACCGAAAGTGACGGTCCAATATTGCAAACCTTGTATGGATTCTGGTTTAATCCCTCAAATGTCAAAAGAAAAGATTTCCCAATATTGTTCCTGAAAAACTAACCAATCATATGTGTCCAACAAGAAGTTGTAATTTTACAGCAAGAGTGATAAAAAAGGCATGGACTTTTTGGTAAGAAAGATTGACATGCCTTTCGTGCTATGTTGAAAGTGTTACTTGTCGGGCATCAATTGTGCCAACGATCTTACTCGACACTAATTTCACCACTCCCACTTTCTGTTGGCCTGGCATGGGTGAATTACAGGTACAATATGATGACCAAGTGGGGAAAATCAAACCTATGCAAATTTCATCTTCTCACTCATAATAAATATTAACAGTGTAAAATGTGAAAAAGAAGATTGTTAAAGATTATATTTGTGACAGATTGAATGTGACCATTAACATAACAAAAAAAAATGAAATCTCAAGTCGTACTTCAAAGATAATAGAAGGCAACGATGATCCCAGTATCATGTTAGCGAATGAGAACATCTTAATGCACTATTAGAACTGTTATCAGTAAAAAAAAATGAAATATGCAACACGACTCGTTAAACATCATTAGCATCGTTCATATACTTCAATTGTTTGGATGGAATGCGGTTAAAATGCTTGGATTCAAAATGCCCCTTCTAAAACTTTTTCTTTCTTCTATCACTATACCAACATTTTAAAACGGACTCAAAGTGTTATAATCACATGTCAAATAAATACACAATAATATAAGTTACATATAGAGATGTTTAGCGAATCAAATGTTCGTGAAAATTTCAGACAACACTTAATTCTTGTTCAAATTGTTCGTAAACACGTTTGTTAACAAACGAATACGAACATGAACAAAAAAATTATTGTTTGGTAATTCGTGAACTGTTCGTGAATAATATATATATAATATATATAGTAAGTAATATAATATAATAATAAATTTTACTACATTATGAATAGTTATGAACGTGCAGCTCGTCTTAATTCGTATTTTCGTAGGATGAATGTATAATATTATATATGATCGATATTTTCCTTGAAATATGATTTTTAGGGACCTTTCATTTTATATTTGTAATATTTTTACTTTATTTTTCGGATTTTAACAACGAATAAACTGTTCGTCAACATTATCTTCACGAACAAACGAACTGAATTGTTCACGAACAAAAATTTAACGAATACTAACGAACAAACGAAAATTTTAACAAACTGAACATGAACTTGTAAATAAGTTGTTCGACGAATATGAACATGAACTCGAATATTAAAATTCTTAACAAACAAACGTTCGATAAACTTAAATGTTCAGTTTGTTCGATTCGATAAACACCCTAGTCGTATACATGAAAACAAAATCAATAGTGCATCATGTCGTAAAACCAAAGTCAATGCTTTGCACATACAATGAAATATTTTCAAATCACATTCACTATTTTTTCACTTTAGATTGATTGAATTAACATTCCTCCACTTTGTCTCCCCAAAACTGTACTTTAACTTTACATTTCTTTACATCAAATCCTTTTTTTTTTCCTGATATGTAGTACTAAGTAGTATTTGTAAATTCTAATGCTTAGATGGTTCCCGTTCCTTTTTTCTCCAACCATAACCATTCCTTTTTATCATGGGGATAATATTTCATTACCATTAAATTTCTTATACATATAGTGCCAAGTTGCTTCCTTAATCCCATTTGGTCCCACATTACTGGTCTGGGCCTGACCCACATTACTGTGTGTGGGCTTGGGCCCGCCGAATATTTGTCGTGATCAATATCGGAATGGTGACATGGATATCTGAGTTGATGGGTAGGTGTCTTCCAAGTGGAGACTTTGGCCCACCACCTCTAAGCCCATTCTACAGATTAACAGGAAAAAAGAAATTGACAAAGATAAGGAATGCCAGGAAAAATTGTGCCTAACCCCCCAACATATTCTATTTCCACACTTGACATTTTTCACTAAATATGCTCTTCCATTGTTCTCTTCTAATGATCATGATGATAATTCAAGCTCAGTAGGATACAACGTGAGTTGAAAGTTGAACGTAGTGTGATTGAATTTGCATTTATAAAGTGATTTAGATATCCGAAAAATGACGGTAACAAGGCTGATTGGTATAGAATTTGAATGTGCATTTGGATGGATTTTGGTGAAATTGTGTTTGGAATGAAATTGAAATGGGGGTATTTGAAGTGTATTTTAGGCCAAATTAATGTTCATCAAACCAAATGGACCGATTTAAATGCTATGACAATCAGCCCCATGATTTTCCAAATATTGTATCTCTGATCAAATATTTCAAATATCCGGAAATGAATGCTCTCTCCATTCCATAACACGTTAAGTTTAACTCTCCGTATTCGTCTTCCACCACAAATAGAAAAATAAAATTCCAAATCAAATTTATAAAAAAGATGACTTCGTATGGAAATACTTTTTAATTCTTTATCTCTCCCTTTCATTTCAATGTACCTTTGCTTGAGTATCACTTATTATATTATTGGATATTTGGATGCATAGAGGTCCTACTACTGCTGATCATGAGTGGTTTTTTTCTTCACGATCATGCACATTTTAACAACCACCTTCATTATTGAATCCCATATGCATGCTAGCATGTTGTTATCAAAAATGTTTTCTAGCCTGAAAACGGATAAAGAAGAAGGCCCATTTAGCTTAGTAGTCACGAGTACAACTCAAGCAAGATCAGAACATTTCCCTCTTTTAGTACAAGCACTGCATTTGGACCAACTTGGACGGTTGTTGGTTGTTCTTGCATTTTTTACTTGTAAACATTGAAATATGTCAGCCTGCATCTGATGTGTCTCGCGGGTGTAATACTCTTGCTCGACCATTGAATGTTCCGGTAGCCTCTACGTTCCATTCGTGTTCGGTGAATATTGAATTGCTAAGCCTATCTTCAATGGTGACGGACGACGACGCGTCATCGTGCATTTTTTCTACAGTAGTCACGCGTCATCATCACATCGTGAATGCCACGTCATTTTTTATTTCTTTATTTTAATTTACATATTATAAAATTATTTAGAAGTTGAAATTAATCAAATTGCATTTTAGTAAAGAAGTTTTATAATTTATTGAGATATAACAAACTAGGAATATATCACAACATAGTGCGGGAAATTAAAATCGAACGAAGATAAAATTCAACAAACAGACAACACACAACATCGAAAATAATC
>JAYMSP010006723.1:0-11159 GCA_036897095.1 Plantago elongata
CCCCCACCCCCGCTTCTTGGTGTAAGGCTAGTATTCTTGTCCATGTGGTTAACTGGGCTGGCTTACATCTTTGGCACATTTTCTTCCATGCTATTCCATTTTCCTAACATGTCTGCACTTTCCCTACTGTGCAGTGAATTTACTTCATACCTTACACCTATTTCTGAATCTTGAACTATTGATGGTTGATGAAATTGTACAATTGTATCATGCAGGATCCTTGCCAGCCAGGTGTAACTGACAATATAAAGAAATGCATTTGTGCTGGTATCAAGGTAATTCAACAATACAACAATGGTCTCTCTTTCTCTCATGAAACATAATTTTATGTTGCTTGCTTTATGTTTCTGTGACCCATCACATTTCTTGTTTATTTTTTTCTTGATAAATTCATCATCTGGATTTTACGATCCTTTTTCTTTCTTCACACCAGTAAACTCAGATTAAACAATTTTGGTCTGAAGTCTGAACTTCATGCTGATAAGTTTCTCTCAAGACTCTGATATTTTGTAACTTTGATATCATATCTTGGTAGTTTGTGTCAATGACTAGGTCAATATTTTGTTAAATATATATGACCACATAAGGTCAGTACTGTACCAAAAATTAGTCATGGAACTTTGTCAAGTCTTGGGAGTGACAATGGAAGTCTCTAAAACTTAAGTGCACCAAATGAATCATTAATAGTTTAATACTATATATTACGGTTGTTGGCTCAAGTGGTAAGGGGCTTGAGTTCACTTAAGTAAGGTCTCGAGTTCGAGACTTTTGGATATAAAAAATGCCGTTGGGAGAGGCGTCCCCTAAAAAAGGCCCCGACAGTGCTTGGCTAGATTAGTTTCATGGAAATTGAGGAAAAAAAGTTCAGCAGATTTGTTTGTTAGTATTTAGAACCTATAAGCTACTTGGCGCTGGTGACCACCCAGTTCAGCAACTTATGCAACTTGAAGAGGGACTGGTGAACCTAATAAGCCCAATAAAAAAGGAAATCATTTTCCAGACATCAGGCTATTCTCTTCTGGACAAAATATTACGATTATAATGCCCTCAAGTGTAAGTGTGATACACTTGGGGCTCTTCTGGAATTCCTCAGTAACTTCGTGTTTTTCATCCCTTCTTGAACCTTATGATAACAAGGAAGCTCTTTGTTGATGTTTCCAGTCCTATATTTTGAAATGATTATTTTACCTTCTTAATGCTCTGATTCGTTTTTAGTTTCTTAAGTTACATTTATGTTCTAATTTTTATATGAAAATCTCACAGGTATGCATGGTCACTGGAGACAGTCTTCAAACAGCTAGAGCAGTAGCGTTGGAGTGCGGAATAATAGGGCCGGATACAGATGCATCTGAGCCTAATGTAATTGAAGGAAGAGCATTTCGTTGTTTGAGTGAAAGAAGAAGAACAGAAGTAGCTGATAAGATTCTGGTAAAGTTGGAGTTCAAGTGTTTCCATGTTTAATTAAACTCAAGCCTGTAAAAAATGTGGGAGTTCAAGTTATTTAATTATGTGCTGTTCTCCAAAAACTATGTGCTGGTATAGCCTCTTTTAGGGGGCATGAGAGCACATATTTCATATGGTTGGAGGTTAGATTTTGAGTTTAGATTCTCGTACTAGAGAGTCTGATACCATGTTAGGTTTCCTCCCTTATCTAAGAGCTCAAGCTTAAAAAGGTCCTATATTCATTAATATATCGAACTTACTATGCCAGAACAATGCTTCAAGTGTTGTTGTTGATATCTTCTTATCACCTTTATACAGGTTATGGGGAGATCATCGCCACATGACAAACTTTTGCTCGTTCAAGCTTTGAGGAACAGGGGACACGTTGTTGCTGTTACAGGAGATAGTTGTAATGATTCGCCAGCACTGCACGAGGTGTGATATTTCATTTGCCCCTGTTAGATATACATGCCCATGAATTGAATGGTGGAATCTCAAGACTATGAGAGGCCCTTTCTTCGTGGAAATAAGTGCAAATGAATAAATGACAGGAAATATTGCCAAAATTAAAACCTAAGGACAGGCTAGTTGGTAATCTGATGTTAATCATTCTTTCTGAACCAGCCCTTGACCTTGCTATGAGTTACTTCATGTAGCCACACATGGTATTCATTGAGCATAGACAAGCATAACGAAATGCATTAAGTTTTTCCCTTTTATGGTTCAACCGTTTAGCTTTTTAGAAAAATAAGGTGACTATTCCGCGACTGCCGACCTGTCACCTTATATGGTTTTTTGACAAACAAACATTAGGATAGGATAGTTAAAATAAAAAAAAAATTGTTATGGAACTATAGATAAATCTGCTTTATAAGAATGGCAAGATCATCTTTACAACAAGCTGTTTGTTTTCTCTTACTGTTCATGTGATCTAGTTTTTACTGCTACTACTATACAGGCTGATATCGGTCTTGCAATGGGTCTTCAAGGCACAGAGGTGGCCAAAGAGATTTCAGATATCGTTTTGTTGGACGATAATTTCTGTACGATAGTGAAGGTCGGTTTTCAGGAAATCAGAAGTTTATTGCACTTGTATACGTTTTACAGTTATCTCTGTAAAATTTTGTACTTGCTTATGCTGTTTTCAGTAAAATGAAAAGCACATTACTTGACTGGACATAGCCGAGTGGGGATGCATTTACCATTGTGCAGTTGCCCCATTGCTGTGTGAGTGAGATTCTGCATTTCAGAATTTTTTTCAATATTTGTAAGTATAGAGCTGTTACTGTCTATTTCATACAATAATTTAAGGCGAAGTTAGAGCTGTAGTAGGTTGTATAAATCTGAATCAATGCTTCAATTTCTCCTCAATTTTGTTTTAGAATTTTTGCAACATATTAAAGCTGCAAACCGTCCTTGGGGGGGGGGGGGGGGGGGTACTTGTGAAGTCCTTTATATATGATTTTCCTGTATCCAGGTTCCCAATACTACTTTTATGTCAATTCTGCAGGTGGTGAAATGGGGTAGATCTGTTCATGCCAATACTCAGAAATTTATAGAATTCCAGTTCACAATTATTGTTGCATCTCTGCTAATCAGCATTGCCACCGCGGCTACTTCTGGTAATGTGCCACTGAATGCAGTACAGGTGTGTAACCTCTCCTTTCATTCATGCAAAAACTTCACGTACTATTTTCAGGCATTAATATCAATTCACCATTCTCTATATTTTCAGCTTCTTTGGATAAATTTTGTCATGGATACACTGGGAGTTCTTGCACTAGCAACAGAGCTTCCTACTGATCAACTCATGCATAGACCTCCAATTGACAGACGG
This sequence comes from Plantago elongata, assembly GCA_036897095.1. NCBI lineage: Eukaryota > Viridiplantae > Streptophyta > Magnoliopsida > Lamiales > Plantaginaceae > Plantago > Plantago elongata. Next base: position 3,281 of record JAYMSP010006723.1, read on the forward strand.
TAAACTTAACCTAAACTATAACACAGAATTCTACTGCTGTCGTTTTCTACCAAATTTTTCAACTTTTTATTTTTTCCATCAAGCAATGGAGATGATAATAACGCAAATGATATTAACTCCTAAGGCCATGCAAATGATACTAACTCCTAAGGCCATGCTCGGCTTAGTGTAGAAAAGCCTTTTGTTAAAGGTATTGAGATGAAGATCTTTCTAGGTGATAAGAAATTAAGAGACCTATTATCTGTCTTTTGGTCACTTTTGATAGTTGTCTTTTGATTCAGTCAAGTGACTTGTACATAAAGCATAAATGTGCATATGAGTAAATATTAGTATGTTACTTTACATCTAGCCGTAGCGTTGCATTTAATGTGTACTAGATTTTACAAAGATACCATGTTGCCTCTTTCTTTACATATTTTGTGATTTAATTTTTTAAACTCAGGCGTATTAGTTAACATTAACATGCATTTCTGGAATGTCCGAGTCACTTTGTATATTTGTTGATCCCTTCATCGATCGGTACAAAATACTCATTTAGGGCAGTTGAAGTGTGCTTCCAGCTTGTTACAAGCCAATTATAGGCCGTGTGTGTGTATGTGCAAAATAAATTCCTGTAAATCTATAAGGCGGTTATTTACAACTAAGCTTATGCATGCGACTATTATTCGTATCATATTCATTACAATGCAGCTAATGTGTCTGCAGGCAAGTTCTCCTTTTTACTTCATATTTTAAAATACAAGTACATTTTTTGTCATATATAATTTCACTACATGTCACATATAATTTAAAACTTCTACCTAAGTTTTTCATCTATTCTATTTAATACTTAATCAATTCCCTCCATACTTTTTATCACCCAACTTACAACTTTATCTACATATCATTTTTATTAGTCCTTTATATTTGTGCCAAATCAAATGTATTGCATCTAAAATTATGGAAGGAGCATTTCTTTAATGATGCATATGCAACATATTTTCTCCATCTTTTTATTTTCTTTTTGTTTGTTGTGAGTGGACTTTCTCAAAATTTTGCTTTACCATTTTGCTCTTGTGGATTTTGATTTTCTTTCTGTTTTAGGGAATCTCTAATAACAACTAGCATGTGGAGGAACTTGATGATACAGGTACCAAGTAAATTTGTTTAACACATTGCATGTTTTTGGGCTTACGGAAAACCTGTTGCTTGAGTTTTTTTATGATTTCGACTGAACACTGTTAAGTGATTGCAGGCTCTATATCAGGTTACTGTCATCCTTGCCCTCAATTTCCAGGGACGGAGTATCTTGCATCTTGAGCACGAACCGGAACGTCGTGCTTTTGAAGTGAAAAATACCCTCATGTTTAATGCATTTGTTTTCTGTCAGGTTCGTGCATAATCCAATGTTTGTCCTTTTTCTGAACTGTAACTAAAAGGCTGTCTATTCTAGTTCAAGACTTAACTTCTACCAATGCTTGACCTGCAAATTTTCAAACATTCACGAACAATTTCGTTTTGGAATGCAGTAATCAACTAACTTCCAGCACTTTTTGGCATACAATATATGCATCATAGCTTGAGATGTCGAGTAGAATATCTTGATATATGTATTGGCATTGCATAATGAATAAAAATATGTCAGTTCCTGAAATCTATTTATTCCTGATGAAAGATAGTCGAGTGATATTTGTGAAATGATTTTTTTAGTAATCTTATTCACTTGCTCTATTGGACAACGAAGCGCAACTGAGTTGGTAAGACGCTTCCCTCCAACAATAGGTCGGGAGTCGAGTCACATTTTCCGTTTAAAAGAAAATGTATATACTCTATTGTAGTGACATTTCACTTTATATGTCTCCTGTATCTCCTTTTAATCGATGTGTTTTCGTTCCTCACAATCCTGAGATTCCGTTATTTCAGATATTCAACATGATAAACACTCGAACTCGTGATGAGATCAATGTGTTGAAAGGAATCACTAAAAACCATATATTTCTCGGTGTGTTGGCCTTCATGGTGGCTGGTCAGGTATTTTTGTTGTTTCTAGTTCCAGTACTTACTGTGGTTCTGTTACCATTGCTATATGTCGTGACACATGGTCTATTGCTTTCCAGGTCATGATTATCGAATTTTTGGGGAATTTCACATCAACAGTTAGGCTCAGTTGGAAGCTGTGGCTTGCTTCAGTGGCCATTGGTTTTATTAGGTTAGTAGGGAGCATCATATGAATGTGCCTTCTGATTTGCATCTGCTGTATGAATATATTTACTAGTCCTTGCTTCCTTGGTGGGTATATGATCTACTCCCTCCGTCATATTAATGTAATACCAATTTCATTTTCATTCCGTCCCAAACATTTAGTCACATCCTAAAGTAGCAAACATGTTATCATTCCTATATTCATCTTCACTTTTTCCCTTAACTACTTTATGTATTCTCTCTCATTTATCATCCACCCTAGAACTTCAATTCAATTTTTTATTTATCCTCTCATTCGTTAGGTATTTTTCTGAAACAAATGACCAAAGGTAAGTGGGATTAAATTAGTGGACAGGGGAGAGGATATGCTTGCTGCGTTTGGGCCTGGGGGTATTACATGCTTATATTTGATCATGTTCAAATATGCTGAGTGGTCGAATTGCCTTTCCTAAGAGTATCGTGTACTAAAAAGTAACAACTGATGTTAGCTAAGATTGCATTTCTGTTTTTTTTTTTTTTAATGTTCAGCTGGCCTCTTGCTGCTGCTGGAAAATTAATTCCTTTGACGGAGAAAAGCTTGAGGAGATTCTTCACAGGCTATGTATATCGACCTAGACATTTTGGTGGTAAAAATGAGTTTCTACCACTCACATACAAAAATGAGTAATGTCTTTATTCACTGGAATTTACTCACCTTTTATTCACTTATGGCAGAAACCTTCTTGCATCGAGAATCTGGCGGTTCTGCAATGAGACCTGGGAGCATAGAGTTGGGAACAGCATTTGATTTAGAATCGGGGACTGAAATTTCACTGAACAGCAAGGCAATGACAAATGGTTTCCCTACTTCTGGTGATAAATTGAGTGATGAAGATCTCAAGGCGTATTTATCAGATTTTGGTTTTCCTACAATGGGATTTCCTGTCATCTTCTCAAGAAATACAGTTAACCCAGCCCCTGAGACATTTGAACTGGACAAATGTAAATCTAATTCCAGTATCTCTGGTTTCGGTGCCCTGCTTGAATTCCTTAGTAGAGCACCGATTTGGGCATCAAGCTTCAATGAGGTTGATCTATCCCTTGATGTCCAATCCCCTGCCATAGATGAACGCATTGCAGAGGCGGTTTGCATTGATCTGGTGAATGAGAGTGGCGATGGCACAGATGAAAAATCCTCTGATGCATGAATCTGTCCCCGCACCAGTTGTATGGTATATGGTTCGTCTAGAGAAGTAAAGAGCATGGATTAAAAATTTTGATCTCGGAACTTTCCGTAGTCATTTTGATACTTATCGGAACTTCTTGTAATATTCTGTAAATAAAATAAAAATTTATCGAGTATTAAGGTTTCAAGTTGTTGAAGCAAAAAACTGACACATAAGCCATAGCAAAAGCGAGTCTTAATCGAGCAATGATTATGGACGATCGTGCTGTTTCCCCCATCCTAGCAAGAAAAGGAGTAGCATAAAGCCATCTACAGACTACAATCCAATACACCCGAAATTCTCACCACAGTCAAAATTCTCACTGCACATGAAAATATCTCAATCATTACCCAATTACATAACCAAGTCAACATCCCAATTCAAGAAACCACATAACAAGTGGTGATGAAAGTCCGGTGGGTGAATACACACAATTCAAGAAACTTGTTCAAAATATGATTAAAAAATGCCCACATGAAACACTAAGCATCTCAAGGGATAGAATAGTCTCTCAGATGGACATTTCAGAAAAATTAGCAGACGGTGATTTTGTATGCACTACTACAATGTAATCTAGTACCACTAGCTTATTAGACATTGAAAAACATTTTGAACTTCAACGCCACATGATCTATTGATCTCCAATAGATATCTAAATCTTCTGATGGTAGTTTGAGCTTCTACTACCATCCAGCAGAAATTTATCAATGACCAAGAAAAAGTACACATTGGAATATATATACAGGAATATGAGTCTGCTCTCATGTGTCATGTCCACTGGAAATAAATAATCACTAAGCCTCACATACTAAAATCTTCAAATTTGTCACTTGGCATGTAGAAATCAAACTTCACATCAACGGAACCAGAAGTATCTCCGGTATCTTTGTACTCAATGTTTGTTATACTTCCAGTTTCATCATCAAGTTGATATTCTGATCTCACCCGCCGGACTGGTACAGTGACGGAATATATAGTTCCAAGGTCTGGGTCGGTTGCTACATTGAGTTGGACTTTATCCTGTGATTCTATCTCGACAAAATCAGACAGTGCAGTTACCACATTGCTCACTATCAACTGTTTTGCCTCATCGCTAACAGCACATCGATCAGAAAAAAGAATCATCTTCAAACGTTGTTTGGCAATATTTGCATTTGACTTCCGCCTTGTTGTAGGTGAGGGGAATATTATCTTCCAAGCCAAGTTCAAACGCTCAAAGAAGTTCATGTTAATTGCATGGAGGAGGAAGCTCTCTGTCTCCTGGCTAAATGAACCGGAGAGTTTATATTCTCCAAGAACTCCAGCTGGGCGTTTAGAGTGACAACACATGGCATGGCCAAGAACTGTGGAACGTGAGATGCTAGATGCACGATTAGCAAAAACATTGCAATCCACCTAAGTGCAGCACAAAAGCATGTTTAGGAAAAATGATTCAATACACAATCGCAATGTACACCTAACAATCTTCAGAGAGAGAATTTATTGCCACCTCCAATTATAGTATAATTTATTTGTTATAAAAAATACTATAAGATACAAAGGATAAAAAACGACCAAGAAAACATAATTTGAGGAGATAATGAAAGTCAGCTCAATTCATATATCAGCAAATAACAAACTTAAAAATCAACATTAACAAGGCAATTATATCTAAAACTACGGAGGCCAGGCCAAATCTAAGTCAAATTGCAATCATCCTGCCATGGTTTCAACTGACTTAATAGTTTATAGAGCTCCATTTGTAAATGTTGTCCTCTATTAGTCTATTTCACAGTCAAACCGAGTATGTATAAGGCACATTGACATTGACATTGAGTATCAAAGTCTAATCAGCTAAACCAGTACTGGCCCATTGAAGAAAATCTAGTAGTAATACACAACTAACCTACCCGCAGAATTAAGCTTGCCATGTACAATATCATGATACCACATACTCATATGGTACAATATCTGAAAACCATGGCGCATAGTGCGATGCACTATTCATCATTGCGTCTTTACCATATCACCACCCCATACTCACAAGTTGCAACTAAATTTCAAAATCCATAGTTTTCACCCCTGTTAATAGGAGACCGGCAAATGACCTATGTACTTAAAGTGTGTCCGGGGCTGTACAATATCTGAAACCCATGGCGCATAGTGCGTTGCACTATTCATCATTGTGTCTTTACCATATCACCACCCCATACTCACAAGTTGCAACTAAATTTCAAAATCCATAGTTTTCACTCCTGTTAATAGGAGACCGGCAAATGACCTATGTACTTAAAGTGTGTCCTGGGCTGTTTGCTCTTCATATGGGTTTGAGTTCTCCAATTCAAACAAGCACCAACAGCCTAATTGGCTACTTTTTACCTATTATCTAAATAACACAGACACAATGAAAAGCACGATTTGACACATATGCACCTACTCTTTCTTTGAAATTGAGGTATAAGGTAAGAATTACCACATTATTATTTCAACACAATTGAAGAAACTATATTAACTCTTATTCAACCAATTGCAATTAACACATAATCCATGGGAATGACTTCTAAAAAACAATTAAATTTAACTCAGATTGAAACAAAACCTATTAAGAAGCTACATAAATATGAAGCTAACAAGATGAACATAGTCATGGTTATCAAAATACCCAAAATCAATTGATCCCAAAATTTTCTCTGTGTGTCTACCTACAACAGCACCAAGTTACTAATCACTAATTCGACCTAAAATTGAAATTCTAACACACAAAATGTGATCTTTTCAAAATACATTACCAATAAAAGCAGCATTAAACCTCAATTGAACTACTCAAAATCAATGCTATACGCATTTCCCTAACATATCAAAACCAACAATGGGCAAATCAGATACCTCATGGCTTTAACTGATATTCAATTCAAACATATGAAAATGCTGAAATCAAGTGAGCTGAGCTCGAAAACAAACCTTGGAAGGTGGGAGAAGAGGCGAACCGCGAAGTGGATTGAATTTGTAAGGAGAAGGAGCAGCAGAAACCCTGAGATTAAGATCTCCAGGCATGGTCGCCATTAGAGGTAAAATGTGAGTTAAAATTGGTAGTAGGGTTTCTTTGATTGAGAGATAGGAAATGTTTCATTCACCACTCTACTACTGCATATCATTGAGCTACGCGACACTCTCACTATGACGTCGTTTAAGTCAGATGTTGTACATTTTTGTTTACCAAATGTACAAGATGGGAAAGCCTTTTTATTTGAGGATATTAATATCCGAATATCAATTGATTAGTTATCGCAACACCCATCCACCCTTCAAAATATATTAAGTTAGATATTTTTAACTCTATCATTTAACTAAAATTCTCACTCAAACATAACGTTTAATTAAAACACATAAATTTTACAGCTTCACAATTTAGGTTATGTTATTTTCAACTAAAAATAAATTCAGTTTAGTTCAACCCAGTTCAGTTCAATTCAGTTCATTTCAAATTAATTTTAATTTATACTTTAATTCAATTCAGTTCAATTTAATTCATTTTAAATTAGTCATAATTTATACTCCTATCTTAATTACCTCACCAGACCTAAAACATCAGCAGGTGAGTAATTTGATTAAGAATCAAACACCATACCATCATCATGTCCATGTGAAACTGAAGCCGGAAAAACCAACCAGAATCTGTTAATGGGTAGATGGAGAGTTCCCCTCACTATCTCTCGCATCCTAGTATCTGCATCTAAACCCATCAACACCACATACCCACCTTCTAGATGTCAACAACCCACAAACCTTTTCTCCAATTTCAGGTCTTTCACTGCTCTCCCATCGCCTGCTCCGACCTACCCTGAAGATTTCGATTTCAAGATTCATGATCTTCATCAAAATCATGCCTTTCAACATCACTGTATTGATAGCGAGGAGGAGACTGGGAAAATCTCTGTAAAAGCTTTTTTCCTATGCACCAGGTCCTTTTCTGATCTCACTAATTGTACTTGCATATCTTACTGATTGGAACTTGTTGAGGTGAATTTATCATTATTAGTTATGCTGTTAAGTTGCGTTTGAATTAAAGATATCTCTACATGTATATGTCGTTGCAACTGTTATTTTTTTCTATCTGGTTGGGGTAGTAGTTTGGAAAAATTCATAAATATGGTAGCTGTTCAGAATTTCTAAGCAGAGTTATTGAGAATTCAGGAGAATATAATTGAGTAACTCTTTTTTGAGCTCTTGTATTCAAAATAGTTTTTTTTCTGCAAAAAATGATCTCGCTTATCGAGTTAATATTGTGCGGTGCTGATGGAATTAATGATTCAGTGTTTTAGTATCATCAAAGGGTTGTATACTGGTGATTGTTAACTTGAGTGCAATGTGGAGTTGGAGAAAACATAAAAAAAATTCCTAACATAAGATGTAGCTGTTAAACCGAAAAATCATCTACGGTAAAGGAGTGAGTTTGGAAGGTTCAAGAGCTTTAGATGTTCAATTTAACTCGTCTAATCGAGCTGAAGGAGTGG
>JAYMSP010006724.1:0-11158 GCA_036897095.1 Plantago elongata
AGGTGTAATGTGCAAAGGCACTATACAAGGCTTTCTGAACATAGCATTTCAGAGGAGACTAATCCCTTGTGTCTTCATTAAACTCGCACAATCTTCAAATCTTCGATTAAACTCCGTTGCTAGGATCCTTCTTCATGGCCATCTTCGAAACATAAAAATTAAATTCAGAGACCTAAACAATCCTATATAAGTTTAACTAGACCAAGTGATTTCCTCTTTACAATGTTCAAGTGAACCAAGAGTACTAGTCACCTCTTTGTACTAAAAATAAGTTACATGGTGATTGATCAAGAACACTAAAAGATATTCCTAACAGTTTGTGTTTAATCGGCATTTAGCTTGTTATTCTGACTTCTGCAGCTATGACTATGAGCTCCTAGTTTGTGATGTAGTACGTGGATACCGTGTGATTGTTAAGGGATCAGGTATCCTTAATCTTCTTTTTGTTGGCACGAATGTCAATGATGAACATCAAGGTATTGTTATCCTCGATTGTCTTCATGGCAAATTCAGTGGTCAAAGGATACTTCAGAATATGGTAATGATCGAGCTTGTTGCGTGATGTAGCAGAGATACGCGTGTACTTGGGGTTTATGTCCAACTTCAAAGTCCATGGTCCGTGAAGGTGACAACATGGATCTTCTTGACCTTCCCTTCTTGAAGGTTGCACCACCAGCTTTCACAGCCTTGGCAGTCTTCACTGCATGTGCCTTGGGGTCTGCCTTTTTCGATTCACCTTTGGGTGACATTTCTCCGAGCTGAAGGTAAACCTAGATCTGATAAACTCTTAGATGTTCAGCACCGAAAACTCAATATTTTGTTGTAGGTTTACATGAGCCATTAAGAGAATGATCTGCTAGTCAGGGTCTGCAAAATGGCGATGTTTATGTTCGCAGTGCTTCGTTGTTGCTCCATTGATGCTTCGGATGAAGATGATTATATGGTAGAAATAAGTAAATTAGAGAGGACAAATCATTTAATTAGTTTGACCTGTTGGTGAAATTTGCTTATTAGGATATGTTGATAATTGTATTTGTTTTTTGTTGTAATGAGGATATTTCTTTTATACAATGAAATGAAATTATGTTGTTGCATATTGGGCATATTGAGAATTTGCAATTCTATTGCTTTTGTTTTTCTTTTTGTTTTTTAGTGTTTTTATGCCAAACTTTTTAAGTGTTGCAAAGTTATATACCACGCTACCATTTTATACACCACATTTTTTATTCGTTGCATAAAAGTTTTATATAACGGTCTATTTTGCCTAATTTGTTTACTATGGCTTTTTTTCAAAAGGTGTGCCACAGATTTTAAGCGTGGTATATAATTTTTACCACGTTATTCTCTATATACAAGGGTTTTCCAGCATAGTAAAAAGTATTTGTAGGAGTGAGTTGCCTCAGTATTGGGAAATGATCAGCAGAAGCATGCCAGGAGACCAGGTTTGTCCTCCCGTCGTGCAAAACTTTTAGAGAAAGGAAGCCCCCGTCTTCTTGTTTCCACCACTCGCCTTTGAATGCGTAGTCTTTCAACTTGAGAATCTCAAGATGATCCAACATACCCAAAATTGACATTTCCTTCCAGTCGAGCAATGTGTCCGATAGAGTGAGATTCTTCAGTTTGGGTGGAAACTTGTACCTCTGAGGAAGGCAGGCTAGTTTTCCTTCGGAAGGAGGAGACGGAAATACGTCATTCAACAGCTTCAAGTTCTCAAGGTGACTTAACTTCCCAAGACTATCGAATAGAGCATTTCCATTCTTAGTCTCCAGAAGTTTATTCAACGGTCCCGAATGCCTAAATTCTTGAGATTTGGAGCCCTAACAAACACATCGTCTGTGCATCTTTCCGGTGCTACAGAGAGTGTTTGCAAGTTTCCAGCCGACAAAGCCTCATCTTTCGCTTTCCTGGATTTTGAAGGACTAGTGAATGTTGCTGTTGCGTTCGTCTTGACATGCCTCAGTTGTGTCAACTTCTAGATATCCTCTTTGATATCAAGTGTTCGTGAAGATGTCACAACGAGAATCGTTTGGATGTTCCAGAGAGGCTAGAGAATGCTGCTGGGATCATCTTGAAGACGCTGGAGATGGCAATGTATCTCAACTGAACCAACTGAGTTAGGTCTGCTGGAAAACGAGTGAAGATTATCGGTGTAGCATCGAATATACGGAGCAGTTTGTAAGCTCCGGGAACAGAGGAGATGTGTTCAGCAGGTATGATGATCCCTTCACTGACGAAACACAGAAAAGAACGCACTCGATGGCCAACTGGTTTTGAAGAGATATAGCTCAACACATTGGAGTGAATGCAAAGGCGACGGTACCTTTCATAGCATGGCTTGAAAACGCGTAAGTACCTTGATCGACTCGACTGATCTCCTTGAAGAAGTTTTCTTCTTCAGCTATCTTTTTACAAAACTCGTGTAACATGTCATGGATACGACAAGTTTTGAGTTTACCATTCGACCTCCAGTCCCCTGCCATCACTAGATTTCTGTTCACGAGATCATCCAAATCTCCTCTGCTATATCCTCCAAGCTCATTTCACCTTTCCGTTGAATGAACCCTTCGGTTGTCCATAACTGCACCAACTTCCATGCCGAGATCTCAAAGTCCTCAGGAAACATCCCAAAGTAACCAAAGCATGCTTTCAAGTGGTAGGGCAAGTGATTGTAACTTAGAGCTATCAACTTGTCCATACGGTTCTCTTCATCCAAGGATAAAAACGCCTCTATGCTTTTAGAAACTTGTTCCCACCAATTCGTTCCTTTCTCCAAAAGAATACCTCCGATCACCACTATAGCTAGTGGCAACGCTCCACATTCTTTAGCTATGTGCAGCCCATGCTCCATCAACTCAGGTGGACAATTCTCAGATCCAAGCGCCTTACGTTGGAGCAGCATCCAGCTCTCATCCAGAGTCAGGAAACGCAAATGATACAGCTCCTTTTCCGGACTAGCACGCTTAGCAACCCCTTTCATACGGCTCGTTATCAATATTCGACTCCCCTTATTGTTCTTGGGGAAGGCAATTTTGAGATCATTCCAGACCTCTTCAGTCCATACGTCATCCATAACGATCAAATACTTCCCCTTCTCCAGAAAACTGTAAAGCTCCTTGGCTAAACTGTCCGCACTCAGCTTCTGCTTTTCCTCAGTTAGCTGATTGAAAGTACTCAGAAGGGTGAGAAATACTTCCTTTCGGCTGTACTCTTGAGAAACATAAACCCACGCACGGTTGTAAAACTCATTCTCAACTTTCGGGTCACGATAAATCATTTTGGCCAACGTTGTGTTACCCAACCAGGCATACCAATGATTGAGATAACTTCCCAATCATCAGACCTTCCAGTCAGAAGGCTCATCACGTTGGCAGCCTCATCCTCAAAGCCTACCACGTGTTCTTCCTCTACGACAGGAGCCTGTGTTTCACAAAGATTCAACCAACTTAACAGTATGCCTAACTAAATAAAGCTATAATTCATCAAAGATTGGAAGAAAATGAGATGTTATATATAGTCAATATTCTTTGAAATAACCATGTAGTTCTATTAATTAGAATTAGGCTTTGACAGACATCTATTATCTGTGAATGAGCAAAGCACACGTAGCAGAGTTAATCTATCAGATAGAAGCATCAATAGAAACAGACTATGGCATAAACATTAATACAGGAGACAGATCAAGGCACATTTTTCGACCTGTGAAACTAAACTACCTCAAGATTACAATTTACAAAACCGTGTAAGGTTATCGTTACTCCTTCAGTCATTCTTGCATTAATCATATAAAACACTAAATATTTTTGGTAAGTTATCTGATTTCCACTAAGCATATAGAACAACATGATTAACAATTAAACTAAGGATCCATACCAAATGTGAACAATGGCAGCATATATAATTAAGTTGCAAGTAACATATACATACTCAGTAAGAGAAATAAATTACCTACTTCTCTTTAGGCAAGTGATCAGGAACTTGAAGATACTTAAAGCCAAACCTCTTAGTATCATAAATCTCCTTGATCTCCCACGAATCGTCCTAATCTCTTTCGCCAGCTCATGAAGGTTAACCTGATAATCGAAAACGTGAAAGAACTTCTCAAAGTAGCCTCTGGACTTGTGAACCATTTTGTGCACCACAAACGTATCTATAGCATCCTCAGCCTTGTACGCCACGTCACGAATCTGCTTGACAAGCTCCTTGAGCGCCGCGTCCTTGTTCCTCTTCTCAGTTGAGTCCTTCAGGAACGCCTTGAAATGGCAGAGATCGCTGTATAGTGACTCCACTTCGTCTTTTACGCCTAGGATTAAGTTGGAGTTGTAAATGAGGAGTTGCTTGAGGTTCTCCAGGAGGAATTCTATAGCAGCGTCAGCCATTGGTGGTGGTGCTGGCTGTGGCGGAGGCAGGAATTTCAGTCAGGCAAGGCATTTTTACATTGAACGAAAATTATATTAATGTGCTATGCTATATCAGAAGAAAGAAAATTTCAAAAAATAATATAAAAATTATGAATGAATTAGAGAGAATAATACTATAATTGAAAGAATTGAAGTGATCTATTAAACTAGGAAAATTAGAGTGAAAATATAATATTCGATACAACATTCAGAACACAAAAAAGGAGAGAATGGAATGGTGGAAATTGATATTTGAAGGTAGAGTAAATGGCCTCTTACAACTGCAATCAATATTACTAAACTACTACCCATATATTCTTAACTACAAATCAAGGCAAAGGCATTTGCCTTGTCTTGCTCATACTTTGCCTCCGCCAATGGGTGCTGGTGTTGCTCAGCTCAGGTATGAAGTGGACTGAGTTATCTAAACGAAGTTGTTAAGTTAGTGAAAATGATGTATAGTTATTTATAGTTTCTTGATTCAGTGTCAATACCGTATTTCATAGGGAATTGTTAGAGATGTTTCCTTTACAATTTCTTGTATTGAGTCTTCGCCCAAAGTCTTCCAAGATGGTTACATCAATATTTTTATGCAACTTTGATCAGTATGTGAAATTACCTCGAACATCAGTGGGCTAAACCAGGCAAATTCTAACCAACAAGAAGTGCTGTCAAGTGGGGACATAGTATATGGAAAGTACACATATTGATGGATGAGATAGAGTATCACACTCCAAAGAGTCATAAAGTAATCGTGCCAGTCCAAAATATTGGACTCGATCAATTAGTGACGAAGACACCCAAATGACTTAGATTCCACACCATATCATAAATTATTGCGGCAACAAACTTTACTTGCCCATATGTGAATTTGAATTTGAATATCCACGACAATAAAAATTACTGAGTCCAGGGAGTATTGCAAAATTTACTTGCCAATTCAGCTCTCAATCCCTAATTCCCAATCTTGTAAATACTAATATTAGGGCACCCTAACTCCTCACAAAAGCTAAAAATCAATATCTATGTTAACATGACCCCCGGTCAGTAAAGCTTTAACCACCTTCAACACATTCACCATTACCACAGATGTCGACGGAAAGCTCATCGCAACAATTAGCACTGCCATACCAATAGCCACCACGCTCGGCCTTGACTGCAATTTCATTAAACACGACTGCAACAGCTCCAAAGCCTCATCAAAGTCCTCTATCCGAATCTCCGTACTCAATGTCTTATCCAAATCCTCTGTATCTGCTGGCAATGGTGATGCCTCCCGTTTATCGCTCTTACCCTCCAGCGGAGGCTTTACTTTCCTGAAGCTCATCCTCACCACAATCTTCTTTTCATCGACAGAACCTTCTTCTTCACCTTGCACCGCGTTAACGACATGTCTTTTGAATGTAAGAGCATTTCTTATACTGCGACTCATCGGAAAAGTTGTAGTTGATGGTAATATGTAGCTTGCTGGCAAGTAAGTTGCCTTCATTGTTACTTAGAAAAGTGGTGCGAAAGAAATGAGTTTCTGTTGCTAAATTCAGTTGTGAATTGTGATCACAAACATGCATGTTCTTGTTTTATATAGAAAGTATTGTAAGATAAATACGTAGACGCAAAGGCTTTGCACAAAGAACGTGTTTGGTTTCTATTTCTATTTTTGGACATGTAGTTGCACTTTTCTTTAAAGCTTCTATTTACATTTTATCCATGAATGTGGCTCATTTTATTTATGGTGAAAGTTCATACATTACCAAATATTAAAACTACCTGCCATATAACGAATAATTAAAAACATTATATTTAAAATATTACATTTATTGTGAGATTACATTTTTTTCTCCACTGATAAGTGGTAATAGATTGAAAACACAGTGAAAACAGGTCCTACTGGTAATAGGTTCAAGACACGGTGAAAACAGGTCCTAGTCCTAGAAGTTCGACAAAACCATCATCCCTTATTTCATTTTAAGTTTTACTATTTTGAGGTTTCTTTAAAATATTTTCCCTTCCTTAAATGAAAGATTATGTATAGTAAAAGAAAAGATTTTCTTAATCTATAAAAAATTCAATTTTAAAATAAAGAACCAGTTAAAAACACCATAAATCGATCAATAATTTTTATATAAATACATAAATTAACAACACAATTTCTCACAAAATACATAATGATCAATAATATTTCTCTCTTTAAAAAATTCTATCACCCTACGGCTCTACCTCTCCAAATCGATTAATGGCGCTTATCTTCATCCACACCCGAATAACTCGTCGGTGACCACGATCTCAACGGTCTATTGTCAAGAACAACGCCAGAGAAGCTCATGAGATTGGACCTGATTTCGAACCTTACGCTGATTTTTTGCAGTCGAAGGCAGGGACGAACCCACATACGTTCGAGGGACCGCAATCGCTGCCCCTCGATTTTGGACATGAAATGTCTATTATATCCCTTCCAAAAATTTAATGAATAGTGATATATTTAGCAAGAATGAATATGAAAGAAATTGGTACAGCTTAGTTGCACCTATATTTCATAAAGACTTTCCTTGCTTTATTTTATGTCATTTATATTCATTTAAGATTCTAGCTATTTTCGTATTAGTTTCTTCTTTAAATGCTCCTTTTTCTATTCTAATTTTTACGGAATGAGGAGATAAATATGAATTTGAACATTTCAGTGTGTAAAGTGGTAATTGTATATATGTATATGTCAATTTGGATATTATTATTGTAAAAGAAATACGTATGATTTTAATAACTGCCGTTATAATTTTAAATATCATTGTAATGTCCTTAACTTGTATTGATTGTCTATGTTTGTTATTGTTTTTATTATATATATTGTAGTTTTATAACATATCATTTTAGGTATAACCAAATGTTATTGTTTTATAAAATATTATTGTAGTTTTAAATAGCAACGTTGGTATTTTTAGCCTCTGGTCCAATATTTATGATTTGGTTTTGTACAAGTGTTTTCTTATAGTTTTAAAGGCATTGTAATAGTTTTAATACACACTATTATGTGTTAAGCATCAATGTTATTGATTTTAGCTTGTGTTGCATGATCTTGATTTGTTATAGTTTTAAAATATATTTATGTAATTTTAAGAACATTGTTATTTTGTAAGCATTAAAATTATATTGAGTAATTGCATGTTATTGTTTTTAGCGCATATGTTATAGTTATAAGATCTAGTATTTGATTCTTTCAAATTGCTATAGTTTAAAGAGGCACGATTAAAGTTTTATGTCTTAATATTATAGTTTTTAGCTTGTGTTGCAGTTTCGTGTTTTGTTATAGTTTTAAAATGCAATGTTATGGTTTTACACATTAATGTTACTTCTTTTAGCATGTGTTGCACATTTCTTCTTTGTTTTAACCAATGTGATAGTTCTAATGTGAGATGTTATAGTTTTCACCCAGTTAGTGAATACTTTATGCAGTTGTGATGATAACATTTAGTTGGATGGTACATCTCTCAAAGTTGACAATGTAGTATTGAAACAACAACCACATGCAATGAAAGATAGAAAGTTGAAGTTCACCAAGTTTGATCGAGAAATTAAGCCTATTTTAACAACTTAATTGCATTTGCATAAAAAATACCGAGTAAACGTTTATTGTAATTTATTTTTCTACGTGAATAGATGTTTTAAAATATTTGGATAACTCAGTAGCTAATTTAAGCTTGTTTATTTTTATTTTAATGAAATAAAAAATTAACGAAATATGTAACCAAAACTTTCAATGTTAACAACTTAAATTCATAACATTATCTATTAAAAGGATAATGAAAAATGGGCGTCTCGGCTGTTTTTTAAGAAACTCAGCCAGTCATACCACTAAAATTCAAAAACTGCAAAAAACCATAATTTTTCTATCTTTTTAGAAATATATTACCTTTTCCAAGACTTTGGCTAAATGAAAGTACTATCTCCATTTCATAAATTTTTTTTTTAAACAACAATTTAATAAGTTCTTTTAATCACCATGTTTAATGCTTTAATTCTGATGACATTCAATCTCATCTATATGCAAGACGAAGACAGACATGCTGATGCACTTCATGACAATCTACAATAGTTGCACAAATAATTGCTCATGTGAACACTGAACAAACTTTTCCAGCTTTCCAACATGAATTAGGGAAGAGTTGTAAATAATGCAATGAGTTGCTTTGAAGGAACACCTGGAAACCTAAACAGAACATGATGAGACCTTAAGATGCAGCAAGCAAGTAAAATTGCATGATGTGATCAAATTCAATAGTTATCATAAAAAATAAAAAGATAAAAAAAACTCCTTTTAGAAACTTTGTACTAGCAGTTACTAGATGGACATATAAGACCATAGTAAGTTTATTAGTTGAGACTACTTGACTGATAATCAACTTAAAGTGGACATGATAGTGTCCCACAAGAAACGGGGATATGGGCTGGTTGATTTTCATTTTCCACAACAAGAAGCAAGTCACCACTATCAGGCCATACATCAATCAGGTGTCTTATTCCTAACAAATTTACAAGGTTCGCTCACCTTTGTGTTTCCAATGCTTTATAATGTATTCCTCTTTTGGGTTACAGATACTTAACGGTAATCCAAGCATGGTCCATATGTTAATGCTGAGGTAAGTGAGCACATTATGAAGTTGACATAAACTCAGCAGAAACATAACTTAAGACCTCTATTTTAAGGCAGTAACAAGAAATTATCACAAGAGATGTGAATCTAGGATCCATCACTTCAATCATCATAGGAAACATGTGGTGAAGCAGTGCACCCAGTATCAAACGGATCTTCAGATCCACAACAATGCCAGTATTGGGAGATTTTACCAGACTCGGGAGTATCCATCGTGCCACCTGAGTACACACTCTCAAACTTTCTCCTCGTTTCCCCTGAGAACAAGAAGCATGGGATCGAAGAATCATACATATAAACATCAAAACTTGCACATTTGCAGATAGCAGAAGACTTGGTGAAACACAGGTAATATCTCTCTGGGTGAAAATGTACATCAGAATATCAAATAAATCAGTAACGAATTTACGAGGCGCAAGTAGTTGCGAATAAAGAAACACCATATTAAATCCAACACTCACAAGCGTAACTGAAGACAAACACAATCGTAAATCCTAGAGGTCTTTATTCTCCACTAAACTACATTAACTAGAACTTGTCAAATCCGTGGTTAATATTTACTCAGAAGCCGGAACTAGAACAGATACATACTGTCATACAGGATAACATGTCATGTTTATAGACCTTGCCTTGTTACATGAGCAATTCAGCAAAATCAATCAAGAATTTGCAACTTATCAACTATCCGTTTCATAAAAGGGTCCGATTTAAATGGTGCAAGAGATGTACAATGTTGAACATAAGAGTGATCATTTGGCGAAATTGATGTATAAAATGAGAAATATAGGAGAAGAGGATACAAAAAGTGTATGAGATAGATGTAGCTACCGCCAAAATGAGCAGTGTGATAACGGCAAGCGAGTGGATGATTAAGCAGAGGGTCGTACTGAGTTTTGCAATTCTTGCAAGTTCTCGCAGTTTGAGCTCCATTTTCACAACACAGGACCCTAAGTTTTCTGGGCCGACTCAGCTCCACGGAATTGTGCTGTGGAAGGTGATAAAGTAGAGATGGGAGAGGGATGGTGTGCAATTTGACCGCAGAGTTAAAGATTGATGAATTAAGGTGAGCAGCCATTGTTAGGGTTTCTTCAATTTGGGGAAGAAGGATTTGTAATTGTAATACCAGAGATCAAACAATACTCAACCGAGTTCGGATTAGTAAATATCCAACCACTCCTTTGTCTTTTCGTCAATTACTTCATTTCTATTTCTCGAAATGGAGCTGTAAGCCTGTAATAGTTCCAAACCCTTCATTTCTGATTTAGAGCTCTCAAATGCGAATCCTCATTCCCTGATTTGGAGTATAATTTGTCGGTGTTGAAGAAGATAATGAGTCAAGAGGAAGATTGTGGATGTTATTGTTTAAAATAAAAGTTGAAGGACTTAATTGAACTTTTATAGAAAATTTTGGGGTGAGTTTCGTGAATTATATAAAGGTTAGGGGCAGGGTGGAAATGGTTGGTTAAAAACCATAACCTTAACCATAACAAACTAATAACCATTTACTTTTCCTAAATGGTTATTAACCATAATCGTAACCGTAACCGTTTAGCAACCGACCAGTTACAACCATAATAGGTTCGGTTTTTGGTTACGGTTACGGTTAAGAATCGTTAATTTTTTTTTTTTAATTTGAATATTCTATTTTTCGAACACAAAAATTACAAATCTTCATATACGCACTTTCAAACATCCATTTTGAACGAAAATTTGTACGGGTTCATATTCGGGCCAATAAATCTAATTTTGAATTCGGATTTTATTTTTTGGACCCGAAAAATTATTTAAAACTTATTTTTTCATAAAAAAATTTAATAATGGATAAAAAACATGTAAAATAGGGAAAAATAATGAAAAAATTCCAAACGAACGCACGTGGATTGGTGGGGTTCCATATTCATTTTCGTGACTAAAAAAACATTGTATATAATATGATTGGATATCGATTGAAGAATAAAGTAGATGCATTAAACCGCATCAAACAGTAAAATAGTAGATATCATTTAAATTCTCATAACGAGTCAACATTCATAAATTCAAAGCAAAATACAACCTAACACAAGTGATTGGTCTAAATCAAAATGATGCTCCATTTATCGCTCCACTTCACTTGTTA
>JAYMSP010006725.1:0-11157 GCA_036897095.1 Plantago elongata
TCGCTGAAAGTCAAATTCGTGGACCTGGATGTAATTAATTTTTATCGACTAGGACTTATATGTAATTGTTGATCTGGATGGTAGTCATCTACAACTTTTAAATCTAACAGGGGTGTAGATGTAATTTGCCCTTTATTTTATATTTCCCTTTATATTAATTTATTACCAAAACTATAACTATATTGATACATCACCACAGATTAGTACTAATTCTCACTAAAATGAAAATTTCTCCGTATTTTGGATAAATATTTCATTCTCCTTAAATTACAATCTTCTTCATCCTTGTCGTTATCGATTTCATCTGCAGAGAAGTTCGTCAAGTACTTTAATCTCTAGGTACATAAAAAGTTGGCACCTTTACGAAATTCGTCTAGGTATTGTAATCTCTAGTGCCAGTAAATATTTTTAACTTGCTTGTGACTCAATTTCAACAAGTCGCTTTGGCCGAGTGGTTAAGGCGTGTGCCTGCTAAGTACATGGGGTTTCCCCGCGAGAGTTCGAATCTCTCAGGCGACGAAAATATTTTTTACCCAAGTTATGTGTTACGTTGTATTCAGGTCTCCTTAAATTCTCATTGTAAATTTTCTGCATCAAAGTGACAACAGTAAAGCAAAGCCTCAATTAATAACCAACAACATAAAGATTAATGTATCGTTATTTCGTTACACTAACTAGAAACTATAGTGAAAGTGTCTTAAAAAAATGTATCAAAACTCTAACTAGAAGTTTTCACAATTAACTTTCGTGGATGATGAATAGAAATAAGTCACGTACTTAACTGGACGAATTAATACGATAGGTGGTGTCATCCGAGGAATAATTGTCTATTAAAAATAATTAATCTAAAAAGGTTTTTTGAAGCTTAAAGGAATTGTATTCCAAGAAAGACTTATCTAAAATGGTCTTTTGAAGCTTAAAAGGTAAATCCGAGCATATTGGACACCGCTAAGATTGCAAACATAAGGTGAACTCCGAGTCAGATATTGTGCATATGCCACGGTTAAAGTATAAGGAGTACGGACATGTAAATAACCCGAGCATGTCACTCCGAGCTAAGGTAATTTCTAGCAAACCCGTGTGTCCTTGTCTCCAAGGAAAAATCATCCAAAGTCCCAATTGATTAGTCATTGCGAACAGGAATGTACACCGCCTAATCGAACTGACGTCTAACACATTAATGAAGGTGACTACATCTATCGTACGCATCACCTTGTGGCCGGACACGTGGTGGTTATTGATTGAATAGATAAGATTCCATTTAACCGAAGACTTCTCTCTTAGATAGAATCTTATATATAGGAGATTTTTTTTATTCAGACATGTAATATCCTAAATTACTATTGTTGATTGAGTTTGACACATTCACTCAACCCCACAATGTAACTCAATGTGTTATTTGCTTTTTCTCTATGTCTTTTGTACTAATATTATAATCTACATTGTCATGAAAAAAAAAAAAACTGGGGAAAATATGAATACCAGATTATTTATCTCACAAACTATTAAATAAATTAAAATAATCAAATCTAATCAAAATTCACACCAACGAATTGTTTTCCTCAAATAGTTCAACACTCCGACCTTATAAAAAAGTAAGGTATCACACGGGTACATGCGTATGAACGATACTAGCGTACAAATAGGAATGAGATATCTTCGAGAAATAGTTTTATGGAGCAATTGATGAATTCGACGATGTATGTTATCAATTTCAACGGGTTGGAGTAAACACCTAAACCAGGTCCATGAATATGGATTGGGCTGAAAAGAGGCTAGATCTTGAGAATTATGTAGCCCAATTTAATAACATGTAAAATATTTTTTTATAACCATAACGTAATAAGAACTCAAAAACTCAAAAAATTGATCTTCGTTCTCAATAGATTCATTTCATCATTCATCACTGATTCAGCTCCTGAACAGAAACTCTTGATCATCTCGGCAATGGCTACCTTTCTTGGCCGAGTAAGTTCGCAATGCAAATTCATTTCTCAGTTCAAGCTTACTTCTTTTGCATTTCCAAGATCTGTTTTTTTTCTTTTTTCTTTTTTGCATATAGATTAGATCTAATGTGTATTCGATCTGAATGAATCATGGTGATCTTGGTAACCCCTTTGATCCATGTAAACGATCTCTCTATGATTCAATTCGCTTCTGTTTCTTAAGTGTGAAGCTATGTTCTTGATCAATTCTATTCATTGTATGTATGTATGTTTCATCAATTCAGTGCCTGTTAACATGAATGGTTTCTGATCAGTTATTGAATCGGGCAATTGCGTTGAATTCGGTTAGGCGATAATGTATGATGAAAATTATATGCATTGTAGTTAAAAAAGAGAGCAAGGTCTAGTGAAATGTAGTATTAGATTCCGATAAAGAATTAAATTAGTTGAATGTGTTGAACGTTTGGGTAGGAAAAAAGTTGTGATTCTTACAAGAATTTCGCCCACGAAATAAAAGGTTGGCAAGTGTATGAGCTGATTTTGGTTGAATTTAGGAAGCATGCCCAACTATAAAGAATATACTCTTACTGGATTCTGAGGGAAAGCGAGTCGCCGTCAAGTATTACTCTGATGACTGGCCTACCAGCACTGCAAAACTGGCATTCGAGAAATCCATTTTCACAAAAACTCAGAAGACTAATGCTCGCACTGAAGGTACATCTGCTCCCGTGTTTGTAATCTGTGACATTGTAGATGTAATTATTAGTTAACTGGTGTTGCGTTGTTATTGGTTCAAGTTAAGCCTTGGTAGAATTTATTGCTTGTTAGAGAATGTAACTGGTGTTGTTTCTTGGTACTCAAGAATCTACTATATTGAATTCTGCTTTACATTTCAATATGGTTCTGCAGCTGAGATTACAATGCTCGAGAGCAACACAATTGTGTACAAGTTTGTGCAAGATCTGCACTTCTTTGTGACTGGAGGGGATGATGAAAATGAACTGATTCTTGCTACTGTTCTACAGGGTTTCTTTGATGCTGTCACCCTTCTCCTCAGGTTTTAGTTTAGTTGAAGTTTCTCTGATAAGAAGCTTTACAGTTTACGGATATGTTAGCAAGTCTAATGATATGTCTTTGTATTTTAGAAACAATGTTGACCAAAGGGAAGCACTTGAGAACTTGGACTTGATTCTATTATGCCTTGATGAGATCGTCGATGGAGGGTAGGTTTTCGTTCCTCTCTTGTTCAAATACTCAAGTCATCTTACTTTGTAACCAGTCATTGTACATCATTTTTAGTACACAAGTTAAGAAAACATGCCTGATATAGATATTAATAACCAGTCATTTGTGTTGTTAACATATACATGCCTCTGCAGTCAAGATTAATATAGAGATTATTGACCCAAGGAGACATTTCAATATGGCATCACGAAACGTTCTTATATACCAGCTTATTTCATCCTAGTTCCCTGGACATAGTCATAAGAGTAGGTGCTCACAAGTCATCTTGCTTAGTATGGTTGACCTGATTACAGACTATCCATGAGTTTCTCCTTATATTTCTACGTAAATTGATCTGCAGTGAGAAAATGCAAAATTAGTGAGCAATATAATTGTCTTTGTCAGAGAACAACAATCTTGTCTCACCTCACATATGGCCTACATTAAGTTTATTCATCCTGAAAGTTGTGATCTTGTCCTACTTGTGAGATAACTACCTATAAAAATTTATGTTCTTCTTCTTGCACACTTTTGTGGTGACTTTTTATTATAAAACTAGGATAAAAAGAACCTCTTTGCAGCAGTTAACATTGTGTTGTATGTGGTGTGTTAATGCTAACTACTATGCCATTTTTGTTTCTGGATTCTGCATCACCCATGGGGTTTGATGTTGAAATTCTCACATTTTAATAAAATTTGCATCTGTGTTGTAGGATTGTTCTTGAAACTGACGGTAGCACTATTGCTGGAAAAGTTGCGACTCACAGTATGGATGATGGGGCACCACTGTCCGAGCAGGTACTGTGTTGTTCTAAATTCTTATATATTTTGTGCCATGAAGTTCAGATTTTTGGGCGAATAGATTTTTCTTTATGCCTTTACCCTAACCCCTTGGTTAGAGTAGTAATTCATCACCTGTGATTTCACTTTCAACTGTATTTTGCAATTTGCACGATGTTTTTATTAGTTTCAACAGTTTTACCTCTAATGAGTTGATGATGTGTAGAATGTGTAATATCCCAATAAAGCTTTTTATATTTCCCACCAGAAGCAATACAATACCCCTAGACTTGTTCTGTCTGTTTGAAAGAATCACCAGGTGAAAAATCTCTAAGTTGAGTGCAACTTGGATCAAAGTAGATTTAAAAGTCATGTTTCTTGAGATTTGCACAAAACATAATCAGAATTCATGAAAGTAGATCCATATGCATATTCTCCTACATTTGAACAAAAAAAAAAAAAAAAAGAAGTATTATTCCAACCTACATTATATCAGAAGTTAATGTGCAATATTTACTATTTTCCCTTGGGTTTTATGAAATCCTAACACAGCAACTAATGTTTGCAGACAATATCTCAAGCTCTTGCCACGGCACGTGAGCACTTGACAAGATCGCTGCTGAGATGAAGCATTACTAAACACACACATATGTACACACTGCACCAGATGAACTCATTCTTTGATATTTCAGTTTGTGTTGTAGTTCCTTTTCTCTGAGTTTTAATTTCTGGAGATTACTTGCGGAAGGATTTACTTGGTGTATGATTAACTTGTTATATCATAAAATTCTTTGGACAATTCCTTTGCATTTCTTGACTGGTGTCATTTTTACTTGTTATTAGAATTATGCTTTCAGTTTTGTCCGCGAATAATAAACTTGATGCTCAAAGATCCATCGACTGGCTGATCCTTGACCATGCCATTAGAAGAATTTCGAAAATAAAAGGGGCAAAGTTGTTGGAGGTAACATGTTGGGATTTTATGTTTGATCAAGGTGTGCATGTCAAACAAATCTTTGTTAGTTCAAACTCACCAAAAACATACAAGATTAAAAGATTGATTAATGTCTTCACTTTACTCTTCCAATTTACAACAATTTAACATAATATGATAAAAATTGATTGAATTGTAGACTTGTAATCATGGTAACAACAAATACTCGCATGCTAGTTTGAAGAGCAGGAGGTTTGTTGGGATTCATTTGTTGTTTGATGCTTTTGGAAATAAGTCGGTAGGTGAGGATGATATACAGGCTAAATTCTAGTTTTTATCACAACAGATTGTACTTGGTAATCCTGAAAATACTTCTGAGTGTGTGCATAGACAGATTGTTCAGCTTGGCCCTGTTTCGATATCTAAGCTCTTTCAATGTAGCAATGCATTATAAATAAGTTTGCAAGTTATCCAGTTTCCCGATTCTCTTATTACTAGAGTTTTAAAAGCTAAGTACTTTCCTTACTATGAAATTATTGACCAAATCCTAACTCTTCATTACTTGGAAGAATATCTATGGAAATATTTACATGGTGCGGAGTGGACTGAGATGGTGTATTGGTTGGGTTTAGATGTAGATGTGAGGAAGGACAATTGGATCCCAAGGTACGTTAACTTGCGACCTAACACACCCAATCTCGATCCACTAGGTAAGCATTGCAGTGGTAACTATACATAGTGAGGGGATGTCATGGAATAAAGATTTACTGGAGTCGGTGTCTTGGTGATGCTATCCTTAAGATTACCCTTGCTGGTCCTGCTTCACAGTATTACGAATCTGGCATTATCATAAGATAGGTAGGTTTCTACACTGTCCGGAGTCCGGACAGCCTACTACCATTGTCGAAACCTTTGAAAGCAGCAGATTGGTTCGAGGACTGGTCCTAGTGCAGCCACTCTCTCAACTGATTAATCATTCATATGAAATGGTTCTGCCAAATAAATTCAAAGTGTTTTTGTGCAAATTCTTAAAGCATACATTAACTACCTCCAGTAATCTGATCCGGCATCATAAATATGTGGAGACATATGTCTGATGTCTCAAAACTCAAAAGAATATGTAGAAACGAACTTGCATATACATTTCAGGAGTGTCCCTTCTCTCGGGTGGTTTGGACTGTGTCGAATCTACCTGTTGTAGTGTCTATACATCACCATACTGAAGTGCAGGCTTGGTTTTTTGAATTAATTTTGTTTGCAGTTGCTGTGTTTGTGGTACAACAGGAATGGGTTACTCATGGAGAAGCCTTGGATGCTCAAGAGCTGGCTCTGTCTTTATAGGACACCAAATTCCAACTCCATACTCAAACCTTCGATAAAGAGGGAACGAAACAAGCTAGAAAAGTTGAGATATGATACAAAGGTCCAAATGAGATTGACTAGGGCAGAGATATACAAAAAAATATCTCAGACGGAGGACGTATGATCTAAAAACCAATACAGAATCTGAAACAGAGATGATTATTGATCACTCAGATCTCAAGAGACCAACAAATATGGAAATTTTTAATACGGGAAGGTCGAAAAATAGAGCATGAGAACAAACAAATGAAGCCAGCAGCAAAATTTATAACCAGCATAAAGCAAAAAAAAAATTATAACAGATACTTAAATAAATTCAAAATTTGGGCCAGAAGAATTGAATACGTTACAGAAAACTCTAACCACAGACAAAATTTGCATTAGTGTATGTATCTGGCAAACAGAAAAGGTTGAATTCTGCACAGCTGCAGAATCCAGTACCATTACTGTTACCTATTGATCTTCGCAAAATAAAATTCAGAATTCACCAAAAGCAAAAAAAAAAAAAAACAATAAACTAGCAATTTAAAAAGACTTCAGAGGCCCCCCCTCTTTACTCAACGAAAACCTAAACAGGTACCCCCACCTCAAAGAAGATCAGCCACGTTTGACGGAAGCTCCTCAATCACAACGTTGTAAAACTTCTGGATGTCACCTAGCATCTTCTCGTCCTCCCTTGTAAGGAAGTTGATTGACACACCCTTTCTTCCGAATCTTCCAGATCTACCAATACGATGGAGATAGTTCTCGGGTTGGGTGGGGAGGTCGTAGTTGATGACAAGAGACACCTGCTGGACATCAATACCACGAGCCAACAGATCAGTGGTGATTAGGACACGGGAAGAGCCAGAGCGGAATTCACGCATGATGATGTCTCTGGTATTCTGGTCCATGTCTCCGTGAGTGGCTGACACTGTGTGGTCACGGCTTCTCATCTTGTCTGTGAGCCAATCGACCTTCCTCCTGGTGTTCACAAAGATAACACTCTGGGTGATGGCTAGAGTCTCGTAAAGATCACAGAGGGTTTCCAACTTCCACTCCTCTTTCTCAACATTGACGTAAAATTGCTTGATACCCTCAAGAGTCAGCTCATCCCTCTTCACAAGAATCCTGACAGGCTTGTTCATGAACTTCCTGGTGATCTCAAGGGCCTCAGGTGGCATTGTTGCAGAGAACACACCAACCTGAACCTTAGCTGGTAGCAACTGGAAGATATCATAGATCTGATAGCACAGCAGAAAATTAGTACAACTATCAAAGTATGAAACAGAACACAGAGGACACTACTAAAAAATATTAATTGGAAAACACTAGTCAGAAATGCATCTATCTAACTCCTTAATCTATATTATGCTACAGCACATAGTAAAGTTCCAGATTAAATAATAAACAGAAAAACAAGCAGGAAGATTCATGACAGCAAGTATTTTCTTGAAAATGACAGAAATAAATTGCCCTAAAATATTATACTTTTTTGCAAATGTACACTAGCAGTGAAGGGCAAAAATATAGACAATGAACCATCCCAACTCGACACACAGCATGACACAATAAATCACAATCAGAAATAATGAGACATGATAAGAACAAACCTGGTCCTTGAACCCTCTTGAGAGCATCTCATCAGCCTCATCCAACACAAACATCTTGATATAATCAGCACGAAGTGATTGCCTTCGCAACATGTCAAAGACACGACCTGGGGTTCCAACAACGACATGAACACCAGCTGAGAGAATCCTTTGATCCTCACGAACACTGGTACCACCGACACAAGCATGAACCTTCACACCTAGGTAGTCACCCAGAGCACGCATAACCTTCTCAATCTGTTGAGCAAGCTCTCTGGTGGGAGCCAAAACCAAAGCCTGGCACTGGGTTACTGAATAGTCAAGCTGCTGCAAGATTCCAGAGCAGAAAGTAGCAGTTTTTCCAGTTCCAGACTGAGCCTGCTGGATAACATCGAGCCCCTTGCAGAAGGGAACAATGCCCCTTTGCTGGATAGCAGATGGCTTCTCAAAACCTACAAGAGTAAATTGACTTGAACATTAAAGAATTTCAAGAATGCTTAATTAAACAATTTGTTTCATCCACCACAGCCAATAGTTGTAGTTATCATGTAAAAGAATTTAACAGCAAACTTACCATAAGCATAGATTCCTCTGAGGAGGTTCTCAAGAAGACCCATCGCATCAAAGCTCTCAAAGACCTCATCATATGATTTGAAGAATTCCTCACCACCCTCAACTTGGAGCCTAGCAAAAATAAATAAACATGTAAACACATTGAAACTAACTGTTATATTGATTTACTGATTAACCTGTAACAAGAGAAAAAAAATCCAATCAACTTACAAGTCATTCATCTTAGAGTCATACTGACGGGGATCAAACTGTGCGCCTTCGGGAGCCAAACCTGCCATACTGAAGTTTGTTTGACATGTTAGAATACGTGTAAAAAAATTCAAAATAATTAGATAAACAATTATCATTCAATCATTAACTGACATATGAAACAAATAAAGTATCAACACAATTTTAGACTATGAAACGTAGGTAAACTGTAATCTTTTCTTTCATTGGAATGTATTTGCAAAAACTATACAAATTTAAAACGAATGTAGCAGAAGAGCCAAACTTGCAAGCCACTCAAATATGGATTACAAGCATTAAACTTCTGTTCCTTTTATAGGGGAATAGATCACATGAGATGGGTGCTATCATATAAAAAAGGAAAGACATACATCCTCCAAAAAACAATAGCCCACTACACTTCCCCCAATTATTGATCAGTCATATGATTCTATTTCAGAGTCACAATACATAAAACACAATAAAAATCAAATCTTTTATTTGAGCAAACATGGTTACGATAAAAAGACCTAAAACTCAATAAAAATCAAATCATTTCTTCGAGCTAACAGGGTTACGATAAAAAGTCCTAAAACACAATAAAAATCCAATCTTTTATTTAATCGAACAGCATTAAGATAAAAACTACAACAATCGAAATCCAAACTCCAAACAAAGCTCAAACAATGCACAAGAACATCAGAACAAAACCAACAATCAATGGCATCTAGATCTATTAACAAGATACATAAGATCTGGAAGGCGAAAACTCAGATTCATAGCCTAAACAACAACAAAAACAACACTAATAACAAGAACATACCGTAAAGGATCCAAAAACACAAAAGCAACAAACAGAACAGATTATAACAAAAAGACACAATCTTTAAGCTACAATCATGACAATCAAAACAACAAGATCTGAAAGAAAGAAGAAAAGGGATAAAAGATCGAACCTTTTTGAGTTGGGTTGTCGAAAAACGAAAAGATTGGTTGTGTAAGCAAACTCCGCGGATCTGAGCCGTGGAGTTGGAAGAAGAAGAGGAGAAGTTGCTGCTGTGTGTTGTTTGCTGAAAGCAAGAATAGGGTTGGGGTGAAGATGCTTGTTGGTTTATATAGTAGGGCTGGCCTTGTCCTAATACACTTCTTCTTTAGTTTTACCAAACAGCCCCTCCTATATTGCGGCTAGTACGGAGTTCTTTCACAAATTATATTATTAGCAAAACAAATTGGAAACATTAGTGTCAAAACTTTCCTGTAGCCTTGTTACGATGGGACAAGTATTCGCTACTTGTAGCCGCTGTAAAATCCGCCCTTGGTCTAACACTCTTTGTCATATTAATATATGTCTCTTTTAATACTTTATAATTTGAATTTGATGTACATATAGTATTGTTGTCAATCTTAGTTAAACGAGTTCAAATTAAAGATTTAACGAATCGAGTTCTGGTTTATTAAGGTCAAAAACGTTTTTTACAAGTTAGATACGAACTCTGACTTTGTTCGAATTCTAGTTTAAGCTTAATTTGAAGCTCGAAGCTCAAACTTACTAAGAAAAATTCACGTGCAATTAAATTAGATTAATATTTATTTTCAAGTGTATGTTGGAGTTAATGTTAATTAAATAATATAATAAGTTCCAGTTTATTTAACAACTTTAAAAAACGTAAAACAATTGCACAACGAACAACTCGCATTTCAGGTCACGCTGGCTCTCATCTTTCCGGCTTCAAACGCCGCAGCCCTTCTCTTCCGTCATCGAAGGTTGCAGTCCTTTCCCCTAACGATGCATCGTATGCCCAATCAATTTAGCATATCGATTACCAAACACAATAAAAGCAATACAGGCAGTTACTCGTTCTTTCCCAAATCATCTCCACCTATTTGCGGCCTGTGAATTCTTTGGTGTACTGAGATTCGGCATCTACTATGTCCAGGTGACCGGTATGATGAGCAATTAGCTATATATTAAAACGTTGTTACTGTGCTTTTTCTTCTTCCTACTATCGTTGAATTTGTTCTACAATTGCAATGCACTTATGTTGGCTATGAAGTGTTCGATAAAATGCTTAGCTTGTACTTTGAGATGTTTTGTGAATTTGCGAAGTTTGCTACCATTGGAAAAGTTAATTTTGCCTCCCAGTATAAACAATGAATTTCTATTTCGTTGTGGGTGGATATTTTTAGGGGAAATGCAATCCTCATGGGGACCAATCACTACAAAAAGACAGCGTTTTAGTAACAGAATTTCTAACGAACAAAACATCGTGAGAAACAATTTATAACAGAACTTTTCTTCCGTTAGAAATTTCTAACGGAATATCAAATTCCGTTAGAAAATACGGTTCTGGTTCAAACCAAAACCGGCCAGATTTTCTAACGGAATTTGTCCAATCCGTTACACATTACAGTGCTCATAATCCATGTTCAGTACATCTGGAGATTGTGCAGAAATTAACTTTAATCTACTGGGAGAGGGATGACCCATTCTAAAATGCCATAGATGACTGGACACTTCAGCTAAAATTTCTTTATTAATGGCAAATGCCTTCTTGGAATC
>JAYMSP010006726.1:0-11156 GCA_036897095.1 Plantago elongata
TGGATGTAATTGATTTTTATCGACTAGGACTTCCATGTAATTGTTGATCTGGGTGGTAGCCATCTGCAACTTTTAAATTTAACATGGGGTGCAGATGTAATTGCCCCTAAAATTAAATTATGTACTTTATTTTCTGTTTGGTGGCAATGTTGAGTGTGTTTCATGATGCATTCTATATCGCTCTATCTTGCCTCCAACATCAGTGGTGTCAATCGGACTAGCATTCCTTGGAGCTTAGTGACTGGTTGACTTACAATATGAGTTGTTTGATTTACCAATGTTGTATTCACTGTTGAGCCAACATTCTGGTCATCATTGGCAGTTCTTGGAGTATTTGTTGCTTATTATCTGCTTTTCACTTCTGTGCTCTTATGTGATTTTTGGTCTGGATTTGAGGGGGAGTCATAGGTCTTTAGTTGGGCTGGTTATGTTAGTGGTTCTCTGGTCTTTGTATTGAGTCACTGTTTGGTCAGTTGAGATAAAAGTGAACCTTCCTAGGGCTTGTCCTCTCTATATTTTCACTTTGACTCAACAAATATTGTGTCACTAACAACTTTAATTATGGATTAACAGTTGTGTACATATTTTTTTTATGATTTGATAAATATTTGCAGGTTTTCAAGAGAGCAAACCCAACCCAAAATTGACCCAACTTTGATAAAAAAACTACCAAATTGGACTTGCTATTTTAGTTGGCCCATTATCTCCCATCATCTCCGAAAAACCTGGCCCATTATCTCCCAACATACCCACTCAACCGTCCTTCCACCTCCTGCTTAACCATTTCTACTGTAATTTGAGTTTTCACTTTCACTCACATCTAGACAAACTCAAAAACTCACATTGCTCCCTCCCGCTCTTTTCATCGAACTCAACATCAAGCTTAACCATGTCAAGCCTCCTAAAAGTTCACTCCAGTTTTCAAAATCACCAAATCAATTTACCCAGCACTTATTCAAGCTGAAGCTGCGGATTTTGAGATTCTGGTTGACGAGCTAGCTCCAGCCAATGTCCCTGCTCCATCCACTTTTCCTCTCTCACCGGAAACTGTAGATGACACTCCATCTCCCACCCACAACTCCGAATTTGTGGCTGAAACCCTACTCAAGCTGGGGTCTAGAGAAGAACCTGGAGGAAGAACAAAATCCGAGTGAGAATGTGAATGAAGCTCCCATAAACTCTCCACCTTTGGCGACAGGAATCCCTTCTTATGAGGTAAATTTTGAACCAAATTGGGAACCCGATAATTTAGGGGAAATTCAGGGTGAAGAAGTTGAAAACATTCCCGATGATGATGTGCATTTTGAGCACGGTGTTAATGACATAGCTTAAGAGAATGTTTAAAATGCTTTGGATAACTCAGAGGATTCTAAGAAAACCCTCACTCACAGTATGGATGTTGACCACACTATTGGGTCAACATCAGGGGTAAATCAAGCTGCTGAAAATTTTCCTTCTCACCACAGTGAAGAGATTGGATCTGAGGATTCAGACGACTATGCTGTTGAGGAAGTAGCTAAGTCTGAAGATGAGTCAATGAATACAAACACATCTGCAATGGAAGAGATAATTCATGAACCTAAAATTCCTGTTGAAACTGGTGTAGGCCCTAATTGGAATGATGAAGCTCCTCTTGTTCTGTTTTTATTCTCAAGAGAACTTTGATAAGTATGAAGAATTGGCCACTAGGGCAATAGATGTTGAGAGAATGATAGATGAAAATGAGTTTCACATGTACAATTTGATTGAGTTTTTGCATGATAGGAAGTTGTACAATGCTGTTACTTCTTATGTCCTTACATTGCTACTGGTGTTAAGGAGTTTTATGCAAATCTCCCTGACTCCTTTGGAGATCCTAGAAGCAAGAAGTATCATATTGTGTACATGAGAGGAGAGATTTACACTATTAGGGCTGAGGATATTAACTATGTGTTATATAGAAAGAGAATTGAGGTTGAAGCCCCTCTGGATGTCACCTTTGATGATATGCTAAGTAACTCACTTTGAAGAAGGTTAAAACATGGGACAAGGGTACACTGCCATTGAAACATGACTATTCCTTGGTGTAAGTTCTGGCTAGACTTTATATCTACAATTGGTTGCCCACTTCCAACAATAACTAGTTGAGTCAAGAAGCTGGAATTCTCTTGTATATGATCAAAATGGGGTTGAATGTAAACTTTAGGAGAATGGATCGTAGCTCATCTGGACAGCTACAAGAATAAGGAAGATGTTGGTCACTTGATCTTGCCTGCAACCATCTTTATTGTTCTCTAACTTCAAGGCCTGGAAGTTTTTGAAAGAGAGATTTATGAAAGTAAGTTTTAAGAAAGTTGGGGTGAATTGACAACTTTTGGTCACTGTTGAAAGGGTGCGTGATCTCCCATGGGTTGCTCCTACTGTGGATGAAGAACTAGAAGCTATGGATGAAGGCAATGAGCATGTTGCTACTGCTGCTGCTACAGCTGCTGAAACTGACAATGTTGACAACACTGTTGACCCAACACTCATTCCCAATGTTGAATCTCTTCCTGCAGGTACACTCACTGAAGGTGATAAGATGGCCTTGTTACAGATCAAGAAGTTGGATGCTCTGAATGTCAGACTTCAGGAGTAAATTACCAACAATCTAAAGTTTATGGCCTTCCTCGTGTCTTCTCTTTTCTCACAAAAAGGGGGGAAATTAAACTCGTTGGAATTTTTAAATTTCTATGAACTCTAACTTTTATTCGGTCTGTAATAAAATTCAGTACTCTCTGTTTTGTTATTTTGTTATCTGCTTAAGGGGGAGACCGAACATTAAGGGGGAGTTATTTCTATTTAATTTGCATGCTTGAATTAATCTCATGGCTTATCTTGTGTTATTCTAATATTTTGTGAAGAAAGACTAAGATTAAGTGGGAGAATGAAAGTGTCATTGAATAATGCACTTTATATACTAATCTTATCTTTTTTAATTAGTTCAATGGTTGTGTTTTTTTGAGTGCTTATTTTGTAGGAAACAACCTTGGTAATTGGACTAATTGTTGATTGAAGACTTCCTTTAAGAAGAAGTAAGAGATCAACCAGAATATAGAAAGAATCTTCTTGACAAAGACTAGAAGGAAATATATGGAAAAAGATCTTCAATGTTGAGACAATTCCTTCTAACAGCATGCACAAGAAAAGCAAAGAAGAAAACCTTCGTTCCACAATTTT
Source organism: Plantago elongata (assembly GCA_036897095.1). Taxonomy (NCBI): domain Eukaryota; kingdom Viridiplantae; phylum Streptophyta; class Magnoliopsida; order Lamiales; family Plantaginaceae; genus Plantago; species Plantago elongata. The sequence continues at coordinate 3,199 of JAYMSP010006726.1, forward strand.
CCCTTCCTTGTTCGAATATGAAGTAGTCGAAGACTATATATATACAGAAGAGAAGCTGCTTTGCAAGAAGACACTTACATTCATATCATATTTGTGTGTCTTGCTTTACTAGACTTATACTAGCTATCATATTGTGGTTGTTCATCAAACAAGTGTTTGTGAATCAGTCGTCGTGATAGTTACTAGAATAGGTTCTTTGTTCGAGTTTATTCTAGGTCAAGTTTTCCGTGAGTTTGATCATCGTTTGTGATTGATCCCAAACTCCTTTTGCAATTCTACTATTCTGACTAGTGTAAATTTAGCCTACACCGCCAGCCGATTTTATATATGCTTGGTTTTTGGAAAACTGTTTGTCAATTCGCTGCATTTTTCTCTACTCAGACAATCAGTGTTGACTGTATTGTTAACTCATCACTGGAGTCAACATTGTTTACTGTTCCAGTACCAATTCCGGTCCAGCTGTTGTAACACTAACAAAAACAAAGAGAATAACCACAAATAAAAACTGAGTACCACTTCTCCTATTCTTGAGGCTCACTCCTTTGCCTTCCAGATTAGTGATAGAGAATTAGTCTAATCCATTACTTGTAATTACCTGCTTTTCCGAAACTATTGTAAATTGTGATCTATATAATACAAACAAAACTACAACATAATTTGCGTGGATAAAAAACATTCCTTACATGGTATAAGTTGCCATGTTCTAACAAACTCAAAGCTTCCTTCTTCTTCCTTTTGATGGTTGGTACATCGACTCTGGCAGATTTCATCCAAGATAATGGCGTATATTCTCTAGAATGGATCATCTAGTTACAACCAAATTGATCTCCGAGAATTTCATAAACGGTCATAACCAGATATATCCACTCGTTACAGGTTCACGACTTATGCCTTTCCTCGATGACTCCAAACCATCCTCGACTCAGGCTCTGTTCTCTTCAACTTAAAAATCAGTTCAGTTCAGCTCTGCTTGGTTATAATGTATACCTTACTTCAGTTCAGTTCAATTCAGTAAATTTCAGTTGAAGAGAACAGAGCATCAACCAACAAATCCTGAAAACCTTTAGTGGTTCTATCGGGACCAACACATTATCAGTTTCCTTCGTTGTACCCTTACTGACGAAGCCCTCACAATCACAATTTGTTGTGACTTGTGACACGTCCAAGGAAGTATGGGACGCCCTTCACTCTGCGATCCAACACTCTCGAGAGCTTCGCCTCAAGGACGAGCTCCAGTCCATCCAGTGCGGCACATGTATTGTAACACAGTATGGGCTCCAATTCAAACAAATCTGTGATAAGTTGGCCACTCTTTGTGAAAGCTTGATCCGGATGGATAAATCACATTGGTTCCTCCGATGATATTGTTCAATCTTCATGAATTTCACAAGCAATTAGATGTCGATGTCTCCTATATCCGTCGCATGAAGATATGATCCCCAAGACTGAAATTTTGAGATTTTTAGTTTCTCCATGGATTGCAACTTGCCTGGCCCTACTGCTGCGAGTGTTGGAACGCAGAGTGAAGGGCTTCCCATACTGCCTTGGACCTGTCACAACCAATTGTGGCTGTGAGGGCTTTGTCGGTGAGGGTAGAATGGAGGAAACTGATAATGTGTTGGTCTAGATAGAACCATGAGAGGTATTCGTGATTTGTTGGCTGAGTCGAGGATGGTTTGCGGTGGCAGTGGATTGGAACCATCGAGGAAAAACATAAGAGGTGAACCTATAAAGAGTGGATATATCTGGCTAAGCCAGTTTATGAAATTGTCGGAGCTTAATTTGGCTGTAATTAGATGGGTCATTCCAGTATACAGGGCCATTATCTTGGATGAACCTTTTATTTCCTTAAACATAAACCTCCCTAAGGAATGCTAGATCCAACGACGAGTTGTTTTTCTTTTATTCAATGTTGAATGAGAAGAGTTGGGTACCAGTTTAACTTAGACCGTGTCCAATGGACAGGTTGCCAACAGGCGTATTGAGGAGCCACGCGTCGTGGCTCCTCCAACGCCATGTCAACGACGCACATGATGCGGCGTCCGTGTCATGGGCAACAACTAATGAGCTGTTGCCGTGCATCCCACCCAGTTCCTTTTTTTTTTTTTAATTTTTATGTTTTGTCCAATTCAAATGCGAATAACTCGAAAAATAAAAATGTAAAAAATAAATAAAAATCACAAACGGGTTCGTCTCTTCGAAATCTACAAATAGATAACACTCTTGACTATTTTTGGATCATTCCATCTCGAACTCATTTTCACTCTTAATTAAACTTAAAATTGTAAAACAACTTCTAAAACTATAATTTTATTAATTTTTGAATTCTAAATACTATTATAATATGTTAAATATGTTTTAGCAAAATAATTTATTTTTGAATTTTAAAACTTAATAAATTATAAAATAACTTTAAAAAATATAATTTTATTTCAACATCTAAGCACTTAAAATATAATTAATATGTCAATAAAAATATAAAATAAAATAAAAATAAATTAAACATTTCATGACGTGGCGACGACGACGCGTCACCACTGCAGTAAAAACACACAACGACGCGTCATCTCAAGTCATTGAAGGTGGTCTTAGGCGATTCAAGGTTATTCGGCCATAGATAAATAGAAGCTGGATTGTTACTATTGCAGAATCTGAAAAAATATTCTGCAGTGGGTTGTGCCACTGCCCCCAATGCTTTAGATAATGCAAGTCCTAAAGCAATTAAAATGCTAGTAACCCAATTAAATGAAAGAGATTGCTTATGAACGTTCCTTGCCGGCCCCATGTAACCAGGACGAATCCAGGACTTACATCCAACTCCACGAGGCCTCATTTGTCCACACAAGATTTACGTCCAGGATCAAGAAAGATATCCATTGCTTCGGAGGCTGTCAACTGCTTCCTTGATAACTTCTTCCATGGGTACAAACTTCAGCCCCAACTCCATCAGTTTCTTTGATCCGTCTTCTGTCCGTAGTTTTCTTGGTTTAGTTTCTTCTGGTAACCTGTAACATATCGTATTACATCTCTATCCAAATGTAATTATATATGATATGTGTATATAGGTAATTTGTCTATAAGGTGGAAAATGTATACCTATGCATCTTGTATTGTGGGTAAAGTTTACCAACCATAGCAGCAAAATCAGAATACTGGCTCAATCCTTCAACACACAAGTGCCTTCCAGTTGCAGATGTGTTCTCATACACTAATATATGTGCTAGAGCAACATCTTTTACATGAACAACTCCCATCACAAAATCGATCGGAGTTTTGGCACCTGTACATATCAATTTATACCAATTCAGCAACCAATGTTGGCTCCTTTTATGGGTAGGATTTGAATCTAAACTGAAAGTAAGGACTTAATTCGGTCGCTCACCATTGATGAATGCAAGAATCATATTCATACTGGCATTTAACACGGGTGAGGTAACAGGGCCTATTGCTAATCCAGGGTTCAACACAGCAATGTTCACATCATTTTCCAGGGCAAATTTCCATGCTGCTTTCTCCGCGTACACTTTCGAAGCCATGTACAGGAGCTAGGAGAACAAGTAAAGGAATGTACATATGCTTAAATATTAGATCAGTTTAACACTAAAACTGATGTATCCATGTGTTACTAAGATCTGTCCAAAGTAATGTTTCTTATTTTAATTTGATTGAATACGTACCCCTCTTTGCTTGAGATATTCAGCATCAGACCAACAGTCCTCAATGTTAGCAACATCACTGGACCAATCTGCATACTCCACAATAGCAGAAACTGAAGAAGTGACAACGACCCGTTCAACTCCAGCTTCTTTAGCAGCTTTCAGTACATTTATAGTACCGTTAATTGCAGGGTCTAATATGGTTCCCTGAGTTAAAAAACGACATAAATGAGATACTGTATGGGTGGGGGGGGGGGGGGGAATTGTATTGAAAAACCTAATTAACCTGGGGATCGGGAACCGGATGCAAGATGACCGGGGTGGCAACATGGAAGACACCTTTAGTGCCATTAATCGCGGTAGTGATTGAATCATAGTCAAGCAGCTCCATCTGGAATAAATGGAGGCGGTGTTCTGCACCTTTCAAAGCTTGTAGATGCTTAGTCTCATTTTCGTTTTCTGGATATTAGAAAAACATCGGAAATAAGTCACGAGAAGAGAATGTTGGAGTACTATAGCTAAGTAGATATTAAAGAAGTGAGATGGAAGAACAAACTGAGGTCCTGGACTGTAGCATGGACAGTGTAGCCACGTTCCAGGAGAAGGCGCACTATCCATGACCCGATATAACCACTGCCTCCAGTTACGCAGACGGCTTCATGCTGCAGCTTGAGTTCATTCTCCATTTTTAGCTGCAAATTAAGAGCTCAGAGTAACAAGTTCTTATCAGAAGACGAGTTTTACTAAGTATTGAGTTGATTATCAGTAGATATGTCCAAATAAGATTGGGGAAAGCTACCATATCGTACAATTTAATTCACTTATATTTTTATTTAATTTGAGTAAAATTTATTTCATTAAATCATTACAATTTTAGTGTTAAATGTAAATATTTATCCCTTAAAGTATAATAAACAACTCGAAGTCTTCTGTTTCTCATTGACACATGTCACATTCCCGTCAATTATTTTTCTTACTTTTAAATTTTAGTTTGTCCACTTTAAAATGTTTATAACTTGAAAAATAAAAATGTAAGAAATAAATAAAAATCACCAATAATTTTATATTTCGAGATCTATAAATAGAGATTACTCCCAACTATGTTTGAATAATTATTTTGATATGTATAAAAATCACTAACAACTTTATTTAAATTGAAAAAAATGAAAAAATAATTCTAAAAATATAATGATACTAATTTTAACTTTTAAACACTCTTATAAATATCTTGAATATGTAAGAATAATCATTTATATTAAAAAATACCGGTACTCGAATCCGATGTTAGATACTCGTGTTCGATATCCGATATTCGTATTCGATGCCCGGTATCCGTGTCCGATGTCCATCGCCCGTCTCCGATGCACGGTACCCGTGATTGATGTCAGGTATTTGTAAGCAATGCTCGGACACAATAATTTAAAATTACACTTTTGAAACTCGTTTTACAATTTATTAAGGTTCATATAAAATTATTTTTAATTTTATAGATCTCGATAAAACAATTTAAACATAGTTAAGAGTGATCTATATATACATATCTCGAAAAATATAGTTGTTAGTAATTTTTATTTATTTTATTATTTTAATTTATAGACGTTTTAAATTGGATAAAATTAAATTTAAAAAGAAAAAAATGAACTAATGAAATGAAGAAAAGAATACGTGGGTCCACTCAATCATTTTTATATAATTAGTACACAATATATATTATTTGATAAATTGTGTGAAGTTGTTAATAATTTTGTTGATAAAAAGAAATTAAAATAAATGTCGTAAATTGTGGATGACTGAAAAATACAATAACATCGCTAGCATCTTTTGTCGCATAATATAAGTTGCTTTGAGTTTATTAATAAAGAACTCAAGCCGTCAAGCGAGGATCTCGTGCTGCTAAGGCCACTTTTAAAAGAACTAATGACCAACTACGTACCAACACAGAGTATATATTTGAACACACGGTATCTAAATAATTGAATTAATGACGGAATTTGTATCCAAAAATTTATAATTCAAATTTAAACGTTTTAAAACTAATCGAACGTTAAAGCTTAATTCGTTTAGGTTGGATCATTGGTCCAGTGATTTGCTCTTTAGCCTTCAGCTCAATTCTTGCATCTTTTAAGTCCATTCATTTTTAAAAATATAGCACAAACTCATTAAATACTAAATTAAAACAGATTAAATTTACCTTCTTTTATTACGTTTCCAGTCTTCTCCCTTCAGCGTTTGGTTTTCTTCGTCTACAACTCTACATAAAGCTTGTATTCGGAGCTAGAAGGCATTATACTTAAGCTTTTTAAGAATGTTCCAAGGCAAGTTTTCTTAAAACTTGGCATACATAAATGTATATATGTATAATGTTAATTTTGCATTGGTGATTGTCGTCTATATCATGTGTATCGTTGTAAAGTACTGTTTGAGAAATTATTATTTAAGTTTGGTGCGAAACTATAAATTACATTTTAATAGGTCGGAATTATATATATGAAGTTATTGTAGGAGTTTTGAACTGAACGGCCAAAAGTCCTCAATGTGTCCCTCCTAATTTCGTACCTTAGTCATTGACTTTGGAATTTTATGGATTGGTACGGTGGCATAGTCAAAGGATTCTAGCTAGTACATATGTAATGCATTTAGCTTGGATCGACCTATAATCTACTCTATTAGCACTGTTAATAATGAAACAGTTTAATTTTATACGTTTTAAAATATATATATATATATATATATATAGTATGTAGTTGAGATTGAGTTTGTGATATAAAAATATATGTGGTCCAATAATATATGGTTAAAATAAGTTGTATTGTAAAAAATATTTCTATAAATAAAAAATTATTTCATTTTGGTGGGACGTAAAAAAGGGTAAATAATTTATTACTCCCTCCGTCTGGAGGATTAGACATATTACTTTTATGAACACTCCACAAAATAGACACGTTTAAAAAATAATAAAAATACCTCCATTAATTAATTTAATATTTATATTATACTTATTTATTTACCAAAAATACCATTCATCTACCAACTTAAATTTGTGGACCACACAATATGTGGCTACAATTAATTCAAATGTCAAGAGAGGACGTATTTACTAGATAAATCTTTTTTAATGAAAGAAATAATTTGTATGTACTTAATGCTTAATATAAGACTAGAAGATTGGAGAGGTAACACCTATATATATTGACTCTTTATAAGCATGCGAATTACTTTAATAAATTAGTAGTAGGAGTAACTTAATCTTATAAACAAGGATTTATTCATATATAATATAGTTATCTCCTTCTTAAACTTTAACTAGTATCAGATATGAGAACCCATACTCTTATAATATCTTTCCCTAATATATTAGCTGCGTAACTAATCCCCATTAAAATTATATATTGGAGAAACTAAGTAAACTTACCCTTTACTAGATTTTGCTTGTAGAGTTACTAACTATTTATACTCAGTTACTAGGTTACACTAGAGAGAATAGTACTATAGATACACCCTTCCTTATCGTTCCTCAAGTATGTATTCTCTTTACAATAACTTAGTGCAAAGTCTTACGTATTTCTTACCTTTTAAATAAATCAATAATATATTCAATAACGAGAAACAATTGACTGCATTAAAAGCAGCATCGAGAAGAAATGTATCTACTTCTCCAGGATGAAGGAAGTAGTTGCTAGTGAATGATGAAAATTACGGCATCAAGATATTCGTCGATGGGTGGTTAGCCTAAGTGTCGGTTAGCTTTCATGAAAAATCACAAATCATAATCGTAATTCTAACCGGCAGATATAATTATAGTCGATTATTAATTGTACCACTACAAGAAAATTGCTCAATAGCGACGAATCGCTACTAAATAGCGACGGATAAGTTTATTCGTCGCTAAATAGCGACGGATAAACTTATCCGTCGCCAGATTATTAAACCGGAGAAATTTTAAAAAAAAATAAAAATATTTTAGCGACGGATAAGTTATCTGTCTAAAACTCCCTTTTGCTTCCAATCGGGCAGAATCATTTCCCCCATTTCACTCTTCTCCATCCCGTTTTTTCTTCCCTCCCGTTTTTCATCTTCTCCTCGCCTCCTCTGCCCGCCGCCTGCCGCCTCGCCGGTCACGCCGCCTTGCCTAGACTCCGCCTCAATCTCTCAATTCGGAATTGAGGTATTAATTAGCAAAACCCTTACTTAATTTCAAATTTGGGGATTTTTGTAATTTTGAAATGTTTGAGTATGTAGTTAGTTTGAGATTTGCAATTGATGTATTTGTGAAGTGTATAGTAGCTACATTTGCTTAAATTG
>JAYMSP010006727.1:0-11154 GCA_036897095.1 Plantago elongata
ATTGTTGCTGTGAAGAAATGGCATCTTCACCAATTAGATGTGAACACAACATTTCTCCATGGTGACTTATCAAAAGAGGTATATATGACATCACCTCCAGGCTATGATAAAGTTGGTACAAAGGTTTGCAAGTTGGTGAAGAGTCTGTATGGCTTAAAACATGCCATTAGACAATGGTATTTTTCATTACAGACATTATTGATTGAGTTTGGTTATGTTCAAGCTTCCTCTGATAGTTCTTTATTCATCAAATCATCTTCTAACTCATTTACTGTTCTTTTAGTATATATAGATGATATCATTCTTGCAGGTGATGATCTTAATGAAATCAAAGCAGTGAATAACTATTTACATGGGAAATTCACCATAAAGGATATGTGAGAGCTGAAATATATGCTAGGCCTTGAGATTGCAAGAAGTGAAAAGGGCATTAATATTTGTTAGAGGAAATATAACCTGTATTTATTAACAGACACATGATATTTGGCTTGTAAACATGCAAATATTCCTCTAGATGCTAAAACATGGCTGGTGAAAGATGACAATGACTTGCTCAGTGATCCACAATCATACAGAAGATTGATAGGTAGAATGCTTTATTTAACCATTACTAGGCCTGACATTGCTTTTGCCTTGCATGTTCTCAGTCTGTTCATGAGTTGTCCAACCAACAAACATCTAGAAGCTGCTCACCATGTGCTAAGATACATCAAGAAATCACCTGGACAAGGCATCTTCTACCCCAGTGACAATGAACTTCACATTAAAGCCTTCACTGATAGTGATTGGGCTGCTTGCCAAGACAATAGAAGAAGTACAATTGGATACACTGTGTTTCTTGGAAAATCTTTAGTCTCATGGAAATTCAAGAAGCAGACCACCATTAGAAGATCAAGTACATAAGATGAGTACAGGGCAGCTGCAACAACAACTTGTGAAATACAGTGGATGTGCTATCTATTGAAAGATCTTGGTCTACAACACACTTGGCCTGCTTTGTTGTACACAAATAGCCTTTCAACTTATCATCTTGCTCACAATCCAACACAACACCAAAGGACAAAACATATATAAATCGACTGTAATGTTATAAGGGACAAGATCAACAATGGAGCAGTACAGCTTATTCATATCTCCAACATGGATTAGCTAGCTGATATACTCACCAAACCATTCCTTATAACTTGTTCTACCGCTTTCGCACCAAGTTGGGATTGCACAATATACACTCCCGTCTTTAGGGGGGTTGTGAAGATACAACTCAGGCAACAATATGAAATGATATGAAGATTTGTTGCTGATCATTCTGTAAAGCTTCAAACTCAAGGAAGAAAACGTGTTTCTAATACACGTTTTCTCACCAATCCATATGGTACATTCAGCAAGGAAACTTGTACACATTTAATTCCCAATTACAGCTATACTCTAAGCAGTTAGAGTAGTACCTTCATGGTAGTTATAGTTATCTTATAAATAGAACTCGTAAATCTGCTAGAAACTTACTCATGTATTCATTCATTCCAATTAATCAATACAATTTGGTTACTTTCGGTTAATTTTACATTGTAGAACATTATTTGCCCCATTTCTCCTTAGTCGTCTAAGTATCAGAACCTTTTCGATTCTCACTACCAAGAATCTTATATAACCAACGGTTATTGATTCAAGTGGTAAAGAATTTGAATTCACAAGGTCTCGGGTTCGATACCTATAGATATAAAAACCACCGCTGAAAGAGCCATTCAAAAGGGTTCGACAGTACTCGACTGGATTAGTTTCATAAGCAGTTCCAGTTAAAAAATTAAAAAATATCGTATATATAAACAATCAACCACACACGATTATTTTTTCATGTAGTTCATATCTGTTTGAACAAATATCCCATTGTAGTCACATAAGCGGTTTGGGTGAAAAAATCTTATAGATAAACAACCAACCACAGACGATCATTTTCTCGTGTTTTTTTATATCGGTTCGAACAAATATTACAAGTCATTCCATGCATGTATGAAGAGAAGAGAAGAGAAATAAATAAATGTAGCGGGAGGGCATAAATGTCATATGAGAGGGGACCATAACAAACTTTGTCTCTGCAAGCAAATATTTGTAGAAGAGAAGAAGAGCAGCATTGTGTTGTGTTGTGTTGTGTGACAGACTCCTACTTTCTTTCACTACCAATTAACACTGCAGCATTTCACTACGTACTGGAATACTACTATTTCTCTCTCTCTCTCTCTCTCTCTATTCACCAAAATCACTCCATTTTCATCAACCCCACAATTCTCCTTCTCTCCGTCCACCTTCAAAATCTTTTCTTTCTCGATCGAGCTACCTTTTCCTCAAGAAAATCATCTTTTTCACTGCAAAAAGGTTCTTCTTTCCACTGTGTAACTTAGTTAAACTTCCTTCCGATTAATTTCTATCATTCCAGTAATGGCGTTTGTTGGTCTAGTAGCTTTATTCAGCTCGTTTAGCACTGCAAAAATGGAGTCTTGATTTTTCTTCAACTGATTCAGTTATTTCATGGCAGTTAGTTTCTTACCTTCTATTCTCAAAAAGATTAAAACCCTTTTCTGCTTCATGGATTTTACTTCTGTATCATGTTTTATTTTTTGATTTATGAACACGTACAGCTTGATTCACAATATCCTCTACAGTTTCATTGTTTTGGTTTGATTTCACTGTTGTATTGATTTTCTTTGCATGAGCTGTTTTTTTTTGTCGACAACAAAACAATGGTGTAAAGTTTCTGTATCTGAGCCGTTATTATTGCGTAGAGTTTCTGTTTCTGGAAACTTTTTGAGTTTTTTTAGGACTTCTTTTTTATCCTCAACCCTAAAAGTTTGAAACACCTGATTTTCCTATATATATATATATTAGACTTAATAGTAGTAATTCTTTCTTGTTTCAATACTTGAAACTTGAAACACTGCTAGATAGTTTTCTTCTTCTATGATTTTTAGCTTTTTTTTTTTTTTAGAGAAATCTAATCAGAATACATGGTTTTGTATATATTAACATGTTAACAGATACCATCATGTTGACAGCAACTTACTTCAGAAAGCGCTCCAAGAAACCTGCAAATTCACTCACTGTAAGCTCCCAGATCTCATTCATGTATATATTCATAGTTGATTGTAAAAGAAAAGAATTTTACTATTTTGTTATTTTCTGATTGATTTTTTAGTCTGTCTCTATCATGTTTCAGAAGTTGTGTACTTTTATGCAACTTTTGTTTGGTACTGCAATTGTCACATTAATGCTATGCAAATCCCAAATATTTTTTCTCATCATTATGTTTCCCAAATCATACAATATATATAGTTGCATTGCATATAGCATGTACATTACTTTTCATTGTATGCATACGTTGATGAAGACAAATCAAGTGTGAACACTTTTGGTGCAGATAATGGGTGCAGAGCAAGGCAGTAGTGTATCGGATATGCAGTCACCTGTTTTAGCCAGACATTACAGCAGTAGTACTATTCACCATGTCGAGCAAAAAGGTATGTTGTTGGTACTAGCTAGCTCTTTGATGAAAACAGACTGTATTGTTTTGTGTTTAAAACTTAGGGTTGAGACTGACTTGTTTTTTGTTCTAATTGATGCAAAATCAAAATATGGAAGTTGGTTGTATTTATGAGATTGATCATCTTCATTTGCCTGCAAGAACTCCAGTTCAGCTCCAGTCTATCCGAGTTGCCATGGTAATACTTCAAATTCTATGGTTCATTGGTTACTGAAAACTCTAATATGTTGTAATGTTTTGAAAGGTAGCAAGTATTAAATAGAAAATTGTTTCGAGTGGTTTGAAGATCTTCGAAAATATAAATAACTTATGTTCTGGTTAGTTCTGTCATAGAAAGTTATTTGAGTTTTTCTAATGCACCCATGAACTATCTTGCTTCGGAATGTTTTCAGTCTTTTCTGTAATTAATGATCACTTCATAATTACTTTCGACGGTGTGATGTTTTGCAATTGCACCTTATTTTAAAATAGTCTGGAATGGTTTGAAGAGTTTTGAAATCACACCACATCTATATTTGTCAGTTCAATTTGAATGTGGACATGTTTTGTCTTTCCCTCTAATGAAACTCTGTTAGTAAAACATACATGTGTTCTTTAATTGCATAGGTCTGTGAGACGACAGATGTGAATGTTTCGATAAGGTACCCCAGTATGGAGTCATTGAGGGCATTTTTAGGCTTCAGTAAGAGAGAAACTCATCCGACTTTAGACGAGAAGTTTGTGATGGGAACTTCTCTGGCAGAGAAAGTGCTTCATCGAATGGTACCGGGAGAGGTATTCGTGATGAATAAAGGATTAGAGAGTTTCTGGATGAGAAGCAGTATTAATAGTGATTCTGATGCTGCAGAGTCACTGAATGATAAGAAGTGTGGGTTTTTGTTTGATGAACTGAAAGGGGATGGAATGATGAGGTGGGGTGCTAGAAGGCAGGTGAAGTATCTTGGTAAGCATAAGGATCAGCAGGGTCATGGTGAACTTGTTCAGAATCCGGTTTCGAGCTCTCTTAATGGTGTTGATGAGGAGATTGCTCAAGAATTGGTGGAAGAGGAAATTGGTGATGAAGATATAGTTGAGAAAGAAGAAGAAGAAGATAAGGTGGAAGAAGAAGAAGAAGAAGAAGAAGAAGAAGAAGAAGAAGAAGATGAGGAAGAGGAAGAAGAAGACGAAGAGGAAGAAGAGAAAGCTGAGCGGACTAATAAGAATTTGAAGAGGAAGAGGTATGCTTTTAGAAACTTAAGCAAAAAGAGGCCGAAGAAAGAACAGAAGCCGGTTAAGAAGAAGAATACGAACAAGAACAAGAACAAGAAGAAAAACAAAAGTAGAGCTAGATATAAAGAGGCAATTGTTGTGAGAAATCCCAAAGATCGCTGGTCATCTGAAAGGTCAGTATTAAGCAATACTACTAGTTATCATTAGTAATTAGTTTTGGACAATAATCTGTTTCTGTAAATGTGAATTGAGTAATGGAATGTTGGTATATAATGTGAAGGTACAAGCAAGCTGAGCAGAATCTTCTTGAGGTAATGAACACAAAGAAGGCCACAGCAGAGAAGCCACTTTTAAGGCCACAGCTTAGAGCTGAAGCTAGGAAAAGAATCGGTGATACGGGTTTATTAGACCATCTGTTGAAGCACATGGCTGATAAGGTTGCACCTGGAGGTGATATGAGGTTTAGGAGAAGGCACAATGCTGATGGAGCAATGGAGTACTGGATGGAGAATGCTGAGCTACAGAACATTAGGAAGGAGGCTGGCGTTGCAGATCCATATTGGGTGCCACCGCCTGGTTGGAAGCTTGGTGACTCACCTAATCAGGATCCTATTTGTGCTAGGGAGTTGAGGCTTTTGAAAGATGAGATTGAAATGCTCAAAAGGTTTTAAATTGCGCACTTTGACTTAGTGTTTTCAGTTACTCATACATTCGAATCTCCTATAATAAATTCGAAATTGTGGAAGTCCATGTGTTACTCATACTAGAAATGATTTCTATTAGCATTTGTTACTGTATAAGAAATGGTAATGTTTGCTATGTGTATGGACAGTAATGTGGAGTTATTGGCATCAAAGGAACTACTAGAACAGGAAGTTGAGAAACTAAGAAGGTAATTTTACACCTTTATGGAATTGTTATGACCTCTCAAGTAAGCTTGCTGAAAATAGGAGTACTTCTTGTGGAACTTTCAAGAAAATTGATTAGTGATAGTAATGCAGGGAAGTGGATGAACTTGTTTCTAAAAAGAGGCAAGAGGAAAGTCAGTTAACTACAATAACTTCATCTACTCAACTTGCCACATCACTGATCAACTCAGAAAGATATCTGGAAAAGACTCCTACTACACTGGTAAGTAACTAATTAATGGAGTACATGACATTGATTTTTCAGCCAGTTGTTTACTCTTCTTCTACAAATTAATGTTGGATATATTCAGTAGTAGTAAAACTGGTATCGTTGAAATGCTTTTATCAGGAAAAAGACAAGGAACTATTGTTGGTGAACTCTGTTACTGCGAAAGAAATTCAGGTATATCATTAACACCACAAACATTCTTAATTGAAGTTATGAATATTACTATATCATGTCTATACTTATCAATGATTAGAAGTAAATGTACTTTAATGCAAAGAATATTCCTAAACCTTTATGATTAGGTGTAAATGAACTTTCTTGCAATGAATGTGCCTAGGTTTTCCAATGATTAGAATAAGTAAATGAACTTTGTTGCCTAAAATAGCAAGTATATTATTAACCAGTAATTGAACTGTGAAGTTGTAGATCCTAATGAGTATTACCTTCTTAACAATAAACTTGTAAAGTAACATATCATGGTATCTAAGTTGCTTACAATCTGTTACTACTTACTACTAGTTCTTAGGAGGCTTTTTCAATATGCACTTGTGTCACTATTTAAAGAAAAGTTTAATTCTCCTTTCTCTTAGATGGGTCTGGATATACAGACATGGCTTGAAATTAACTTGGTGAAAATATAAAACAGGCAAATGGTGCAAAGCTGAACTCCACATTAATTGCACCAAATGAGACTGCAGCAGGTGGACAGAAAAAGCAACAAGAAGTACAAGCAATCAATGCTGCTGCATCTGAGCATGATACATTAAAACTAACCAAACAACAGACAAAAGCCCAAACTGCAGAAAACTACACAGCTGAAGAAAAAGCAGCCAAGATTCAAAGGCTTAAGAGTGGGTTCAGAATCTGCAAGCCCCAAGGGACTTTTCTTTGGCCAGCTGACATGGTCAAACACAACATTAGTGTTGTTAATCCTGGTGGTTCAAACAGCATGGTCTCTGTCCAAGTTGATATCCCAACCCCACCTTCAGTTTCATCCTTGGCTCCACCTCAGCTGCCTTGGCACCACTACCTCCCACCATCTCCAGTCAAGCCGAGGCCCGAGAAAAGAGCCGTTAGTGTTACTGTTTCCACTACAACTACTCCTTCGATCAACCTGAATGATGACCCTATGGATCATTCAATGCCACTGGTGAGAAATTAGCATTGCTTTATTATGCATGGGATTATTAACCGCACTCGCTACCCTTGAAAGATTGCTTATTAGGTAGGGATCTGCCTATATATCAGCCGGACCTTCAAACAAAAGTTCTTTCAATAAACACAAAGATTTATCAGTCCGCTCTAGGCCTTAATTCAATTTCTCAAACTAGATAAAGTACAATCAAGAAACTACAAGGGCCTGTGTCTACGTCACCTATCTGCCTTTTCTCTTAACTTGGGCTAAGAAAAGTAGGAAAATTCTACTAACAGCATCACTATATAGTGAAACAACTAATTCAACTGATTAAACAAACTTTACAGGGCTAGAACACAAGGGATTCTTAGTTTTCATGATTATGTTAACGTAAGCTTTTCTCTAACCGAGTATGTGGATACTTGCTACAGGTCTCGCCTACTGCAAATACAGGTCTATGGGAGAATACTGGTCTTGGGCAAACAGATGTGATGGTGGGGTATAATGATCGAAACAAGGCATGCTGCAGCAGTTCTTCAGTCTCAAGCTTCCCTTGGTTGGCTCTGTCTACTTCTAAGTCTGCCTCAAATGAGTCGGACCAACCGTGATTGAAACTCATCCACAGCATTACCAGGTATAACATATATAAGGAAGTTTCTGGTCATGTAATGAAGCTAACTGTGAGTTCTTGGCTAGTCAGGTAGCTTCTTTTGTCACAAACATACAGTATAGGAAAGATGTTTCCTACTGGATCGTACGTTGTTATTTTGTCCGTTTATCTCTGTTATTTTGTCCGTGTATCTCTGGATGTATTGAACACTCAAACAACAAGTAACTGCTCAACAAAACACAGAATTAATTGCTCAACAGCACAGACAACTAATTAAGATCAACGCTCAAACAAAAATAAAGAACACAAAGACACATCCACATGAGAACATTGATTTCATTATAAACAAGATACGACACAGATTACAAGCTTTAATTTCAATCTCTTCTTGAAAGTCGAATCCGGAAATATACTTAGACACGCACTCTCTACAACCACATGTAACTTCTATGAAACAATCTCTCCTTCCTCGATATCCAAATCTGAATCTTCATCATCGTCTTTCAAGCGCAAACCGAGTTACTCAAGGGTTATGATCTGAACTCCATCACCATGTACGAAGAGTTCCAAGTCTCTGAAGCTTAAATGGTCATCTATCTTGACCGTTCCTGCCATATTTTCCGAAGCTCTTCTTTCTTTCTCCCGCTGCACTTTCAACTGTTGTTGTGTAGCTTCTGCTCTGTTCCGCAATTTCTCTTTAGCAGCTTTGAGTAACTTCTTCATGGGTTCTTGATGGCATTGTTTAGCTGCTACGCCCTGGATATGAACATGGTTGTTGTTGTTTGACAAGATATCATCATCTCTCTGTTTTTCAAGTTGAACAATAGTAGTCTTTTCCTTCTTGGGACATTGGGCTGACGAGATTCTTTGTTTCTTTACATCAGGGCGAACCAGAGACGTTTCTGAACAATGACGCTTTCTGGTAAAGCTACACGGTTCGCCTTTCTTGATAATTTTCTTCTGTCCTCCAGATTTTTCGAGTTGAACAATCTTTTCCTTCTTGAGACATTGGGCTGATGAAAATGTTTGTTTTTTTACTTGAGGAGGAAGCAGAGACGTTCCTGAACAAGGTTGCTTCCTGGCAAAGCTACACTGTTCAAGTTTCATGACAATAGTCTTCTGTTCTGTCCTCCAGATTTTTCGAGTTGAACAATAGTAGTAATGTTTTCCTTCTTGAGACATTGTGGTGATGAGATTATTTGGTTCTTTACATCAGGACAAACCAGAGACGTTCCTGAACAAGGTTGCTTCCTAGTAAAGCTACACGGTTCGAGTTTCTTGACAATATTCTTCTGTCCGTTGCAGCCAGTCCTTAGAATCTGATAACCCAGCAGCATCATCCT
The DNA here is from genome assembly GCA_036897095.1 of Plantago elongata. Taxonomy (NCBI): domain Eukaryota; kingdom Viridiplantae; phylum Streptophyta; class Magnoliopsida; order Lamiales; family Plantaginaceae; genus Plantago; species Plantago elongata. Next base: position 8,967 of record JAYMSP010006727.1, read on the forward strand.
GTTTCTTGAGTGTGTCCGAATATGGATTTTCATCGTCATCATCTTCGTATATGGGAAATATTCCTTTTAAGACTTACTATTTGAATGGGTATTTAAATGGATTTTGGTGAAATTGTATTTGGAATGAAATTCAAATGAGGGTGTTTGAAGTGTATTTTAGGCCAAATTAATATTTATCGAGCCAAATTGAAAGATTTAAATACTATGACAATCAGCCCCTAAATTTGAGCGTCGCACCACTGTCATGGTCATCGTCCTACAGACAAACAAATCGTAGTCTTACTTGGTTATTGCTTGCAGCAGGTAGAATTGATACAAATCTGCTATAACTCTGAATTTATACTTGTCAAGATTAAAGTATAAATTAAGATTTGTTTCCTTCCGTTAATATATACTTGAATTAAGATTAGTTTCCCTATGTTAATATACTTGAATTATTATTAGTTTCCTCATTCTGTAAAAAATAACTTATCTAGTTTCCCTATGGTAAATCTTCCATCTAAATTACTTTATACCAAAATTTCCAATTATTTAATTAATTAAAATGTAATCTAGGTAAATACGAAATTAACATAAAATCAAATATATTGGGCAGTTTTTTTTTGGTTATCCTTAAAATTGATCTAATTTTTTTTATTTTACGTTTTCTTTTATTATTTAATCCTATTTTGTTTTATATTTCCTATTATTTTTATTTTTTAAGGTTTGAAAAATTGCAATACAAGAAGGAACAGATCAAATTCTTAAATGGCCACCCATTTATTTTTAAAAAAGTTCAAACAAGTTCCATTTTCAAAATCAGACCAAGGGGGGAGGAATATCGGAGATGTACACTCCCAAAGAGGTGTGTAAGAAGAGCTCAGGAGATGTATAAAAGCTCCAAAAAGAGTTGGTCAGCTACAAGATGGAGGTGTAAAGGGTGGAATAATTAAACTATAATACGTCTAAGTTGGTGTGTCATTTTTTTTATTTTTTAATGATATTTGATTATGCGCCTAATTCAGTAGAGGAAAATCGGACCCCTTTTTTTGTGAAAGTTAAAGTAAATTATATTTTTTAAAGAAAACATGAATACAAATATGTGTCATTCACTACTATTCAGTAGAGTCGGAACCAATTAAATAACATCATAGTGCACGTGGACGAGTTTTACCGATTTTTTTTAATTGTCTATCTCCAAAATCCCCAAGGCTAGCTAGATTACGGGAGGTGTTGAGGCCAATAATTTTTTGAATTAAAATTGTGAAACAAAAGTCCTTGGTATATTATAATACTAGATATATAGTGAGAAAATATATATCGTCATATTAAATATGCAATTATATTTTGTGAAGTTTTTTCTTAATAGGTTTTTATTTTTCAACTTTAATTCTAAGAGGTCTTTGGCACTAATTTTCCTTTATTGGAACTCAATGTTCTGTAAATGTAATATGAGCCAGATGCTAGTAACTTATATATGTGATGAGACCTAGGCTAAAGTGACATTTCTCTCACATATTCCTTTAAGACTTACTCTAAATTTCAGCGGAATTCGCACCATTGCCATGGTCGTCGTCTTACAAACAAACAAATCGCTGAGTTGATAGAATTGATACAAATCTGCTGAACTTTGAATTTATACTAGTTAAGATAGTATAAATTAAGATTAGTTTTCTTCTGATAATATACTTGAATCAAGATTAGTTTCCTTATTCTGTAAAATAACTTACCTAGTTGTACTAGATAAATCTTCCATCTAAATTACTTTATACCAAACATTTCTAATTATTTAATTAACTAGAATTGATACACCGCGCTCAGCGCGGTGCCTGTATTTTTTTCTAATAAAATTATGCTTAAAATTATTGGTGTTAAATGAAATCGAGAGTAAATTTTAACATACATATAATACATTTATTTTCCTAACATCTACTTATCCCATCCACGTCACTACCTAAGTGTTACACTCTACTTGGAAGCCATCATCATAACTTTCCCATTGTCTTCTTTACCTTGAGTTATGGTACGTACCAATACCATATAGGCTTCTCTTCTGGTTTGATAGTCCTTGAACGATAGACACATGAAGTTCCCCTCTAAGTACTCTCGTAAGACTTGTTACGTCTAGGCAGGACTCATTTTTTCTCGGACTCCATCATTTCTTAGGTGTTGACCGCAAACTGACAAATGTCGTTGCGGCAATGCCAAA
>JAYMSP010006728.1:0-11154 GCA_036897095.1 Plantago elongata
TAAATTCCATTTTAACGTCGAATCCGCTCGGCGTTAAAATTCTAAATTCGACCTAACCTACTTACGTAATATTTTCACTCGTGCGAAATAATAAAATTAATATTTAAATAATTTTTTCGGATATGTAACAAAATTCACAGTTGTTACACAAAACATAACATAATGTATGAATAATTAAATTACCTGGATTATTCATCTTCTTACGATGCCAGTATAGTATATCATCAGAAAGATCATCCCATGTCTTTTCCCAAACATCAACGGGATATGACATGGAGTTCGACTGAAGGAGCATGCAAAAATAAATGTCTAAGGTACCGACCTGAACACCAGAAACTTGCTTCTTTTATTCCATCTATATATTCTTTGTCATCATCCAGCAGGCCCATTGTGTAACACACATCCCTATATGTGGGATACAAAACACCGCTTACAGTCCTAAGATCCTCATAGAAAGTGGCACCCCGTGTATGATTCAACATGATTCTAAGATAGTATACAGGTCCAGATTTAGGCGGGACATGGTATATCCTACCAACCTTATTCATCTTTTGCTTCCTAACTCTCCAAACCCTAAGTTTTTTATCCCACACATAATGTCGTGGAAACTCAGAGTATAAATACTATCGTGCTTCAGGATTATCTCTACTATACTTCATCCACTCCAAGAATTTAGTTTGTGCAATAGTCGGCTTTTCGATAAGATTTTCTATAAATCACCATCCTTGAAGCACAAATTCTGCTCACCGTCCAAGTGGAAAGATAACCGCTCTATAGTCAGATCACGATAATGTATTTCAAAATCAAGAATACGCCATACAACTTCACATGCAAATATATATCTGCAATTGACATAGTCTTTTACCTCATTGACAACTGTAATCTTCGCACATATTCTATCAACACCTTTGTTGACATACTTGAAGAGGTATTTTATAGAGGTCGACTTATTACACCACTCCACATTATTATGCACATTATACCTCATCAATAGATATGGATTGTATGGGACGATGTGTTTGCAGTCATAAATTAAATATTTAAAGTATAGTTAAATACAAATATGAAGTTGTAAACAATTGAACGTTAAGTTTAAAAATGATAACACATACCTGTTATCAATAGTAACACCATTATTAATCTCTATAGTTCGACCATCTTTACGCCTCCGATAAACAGGATACCTATTACCATGACGTACGTTCGTTGAAGTTCTTTGAAAACTTCTTCGAGCATCTCTTTCCATCATGCATACATGGTGATGTGGGATTCAATTCACCACACTGACCGTGCACCATATACTCAAAAACAGTTTAAAATAATTCCAGATTAGCATCTTTGTCTGAAATCTCTGCCCTTATGACTTTGTTAATATCATCAATTGTCATATTTTTGTCCTCACGATCTACCCATAATAGAATATGAGCATGTGGAAGACCACGTTTTTTAAACTCAATAGTATAGACAACTGCAAAATGAATTAGCTTTACTAAAAAAAATAAAATAAAATAAAATAAAGTATTGTAGAATCAATGCTTAAGTAGTTTCGATGAATGAATACATCAAACTGTAAAAAAAATTAAACAATTAGAAAAATGTTATAAATGAAACGAATAGTTTGATTATCAAAATGAAAAGGCATGAAGAGTACTGTAAGCCAATAATAGAATAAATTCGCATTCATAAGAATCAAATTGTGATTGGAGAAGAAGTACCAACGGATCGAACAAAAAATGGATCTACGAAACATCTTACAAAATAATTCTTGACTGCAAGAAAATAATTGAAAACAATAAGAATAGCATTATTGAAATGAAAATGGCTTTAATATGAAATATAGCATCTCACCAAAATATAACAAACCACTCACTAACATGTGATCAGTAGATAGAAAGAGCAAAATCCGATATTTTATGGGAAATGGCAACATGTAGAACATCAGCGCCTGCGTATTCTTCTTTGATGGCGGAGAAAAGGGAACGAAGCCTCTTGGAAGTATTATTCGGGCTGAAATGATAAATCGGAAAAAAGCTTCGTGAATTTGGGAGAGAACGAAATGAGCAGCAATGGCGTGAAATGTGGAGAAAACGTGTAGGTGGGCATGCTATTATATATTCCAATTTTTTAGGGTTTGAAATATTCCATACCGAATATAGAAGATATGGCGTGTAAAATGAAACTTGGGGAGAGAGGATGAAAACGTGTGAGCCGAAACTTTGGGAGGAAGATTGTGAAATGATTCTTTCCGATTCTTTCCTTAATTTGTATTTTCTTTGATGAATTAAAAATAAAAATTAAATCAAAATTGTTATAAATTCCATAATCATTCTTTACTTTAGTCGTATATAAAATGAATGAGATAGAAACCTATCTTTAATATATAGATCATCGATTCCTACCTAACACAAGACATCACATATATATGGGCCTTTTTCATAGACTTCCATTTATAAGATGAGAAAGGAGGATCCAAGTAGGTTCTTAACTCTCTACCTAGTATATGGGCCTCTTTATAGATTTCCATTTAGAACTAAACAAGCCCATTGCTTAATGGTTTGTTTAGTGTTCACAAGGAATTTTAGCTTATGTTGTAAATATATACTTAATTAAAAGTCTATTTGGTATTTGTATTGGTGCCTCCCAGGTTAGAATTCTTGTAGCATTGACTCACATGAGTTGATCTGTCATATGGATTTTGATGTGAACTGCGAACAAATTAAGGCAGATTGAGTGCCAACACAATGACTGGTTAGGAAAGAGCATGACTTCTCCATGCCCTTTCACAGGTATGCCCATCAATTCACATGAGTCAAAACAATACTCCATCATCATGTCACATGCCATTCATGCTCAAAATTCAATCACATATAAATGCAATGTATTACATTACCAACAAATTTAAGTAAATTGCCTAAAAACTATTACAAACAAGTAATTAACTAGAGGATAATCAAGCAACAGTATAGAATGGTGTCAATTAAAAGAAAGAAATAAAAGTAAAAAAAAAATGATGGGATGACAGGGGATTAACACGATGAAATAACACGATGAAAGAACACGAACAACGCTTCTGCACCTGTTCCGATTGCCTCAAAGGTGGAAGTAGGCCGAGGTTGATCAGTGGAGTGTACTGGACTTGTGAGATAAATTGCCAGAACTGGCTAAACTTTACCAGAAGAGTTCTAATGAATATATCATATACTATGTATGTAAAAGTTTTGGTATAAGTTTTCGATGAACGTTGATGATCAGCATTGAAAACCTTTGCGACAGCGAAGTGCACCAGCCTCAGAAGTAAGTGTTGCAACCAAGTTTGATGGTTTAGCCGCAAGACTTGATGCCCTGGCAAAGCTGGCAGCAGCCCCACGTCCCGATGGGGTAAAATAGGCTCCATTTAGCATTAGATCACCCTCTGATCTCCAGTTCCATTGTCTCCATCTAGTGTTACCCTGAGTAACTACTCTCTTAGTTACCTCTTTAGTATGAGGACTGTTCGAGGCTAAGAATCGGTTGCCCTGGCTATTAATGGTGGGATTAGCACTGCCACCTATGGCATACATTTCCCATGAAGTGTAGTCATTGTTCACTACGTGGAAATAACCGTGCCTGCACCTGAATGTTCCGATAAGAGATTAATAAACGAAATCAGACCATGTTATCGTGCTATGTATGAGTTAGCTAGAACATTTAACTTGTTGTAAGTGCCTAATCCTTGTTTCACTTCTGGTACATACTGAAAGTTCCTCATGGCAAAATATGCAAGAAGTAAGAAAAAGATGAGACAGGCATTAAATTACCTTGGCATTCTCTGGACCAGGCCCTCACCAAAATGGTTGTAGGCAACAGTCACCTGCATGACTCTGTCTCGGGAGTACGAGTCGCTATGTCCCAGTAACATAACCTGATAAGAAGTAACAGATGCAGATGATTGTAAGAAGTACAGTTTATCACATGTGGTCATAACAGAACTAGAATGCCAGAAAGAAATTAACCTCATTGTGGTGACTGAAGTGATTATTTGAGATGGTAATGGCAGTAGATCCCATGATAGCATCAATAAGCCCATCCGAACAGCTCGAGAGTGAGTTACGATCTATCCAAATATGGCTCGACCCAAAAATAGATATCCCATCACCATCTGCAATGGTTCTCCAACCGTAATGTGTAGGCGAGCTTCTCACCATAGCATTCCCGGTAGGCTTACAATCATGAATATGCAACCCATGGATAATAATATTCGTCACAAACTGAATCGTTATACAAGCCCCGTTGGCAATGTGCACATTAGTCCCACGTGCATCGATAGTCTTGAAGCTGTTCATGATCAGCTCTTGTTTCAAAGTTATCACCATGTCGCGTTTAAACACGATCCATAAAGGCTTGTCCTGGATAACAGCATGGCGTAAAGTACCAGGTCGAGGGTTGACAGCGTCGTCATCACTTGGGTCGGTGACTACATAATATTTACCGTCTCGGCCTCCTACAGCATTGCGGCCAAAACCAATGGCACAATCCGCAAGGCGTCTACGGTGGCGCATCCAGTTGCGGTCGCACCTCCAACAATCGTCTATCGGATTTCCAGTCCCGCAGGAGAGGAATCCCAAGTTTCTTCTATTAGTACTGTTCTTGATAGTCCTACATTTGGTTACAAATAATTTAAAATCGACATCTATAAAACTGTATAATTAGTGCAGTGCGAAATAATACTAAAATTTGCCAACCCAAACGTCGAAACAGAGCTTGGACTGAAGACATTCAGATAGTGTTAAGGTAAGTTAAAGGCACAGTGACAGTACATTGATATACGGTCCATACGGAACCGCATAATATGGTACAAGGCACAGTTAGAAATGAATTAATGTGCAATTGAATTCAAAGGCGTCGGTGATTGGCAAAATCTGAGATATGGGTCACTTAAATTAGGCCATGGTCTCTGTGTATACACATTCAATGTCAACACATTTGCTGCCAGATCTAAAAGACAAGCAAATTATGTGGCCTACTCAACATTTGTTTTAACTCTTAAGTGTTTTTTACTTGGGTCTAGAAGACAATTTTACACAGCTTCAAATGTACTATATAGGACCATTAGTTTACGTCGTATATAGAGGTACATTGTATGCGAAGATTCGCTATAGCATCGTTAAGTTGTAAGGGATTATTAGGCTTCTTTCTTTACGATTCTATACGTCAGTCGAGCAATACTCGAACAAATGATCTATAAGCATTGATCTTTTTGTTTGTAAAATTTCGTAATTATCGAACAGATTAAAGATTAGAGAAGCAGAGAAGAACTGAGTTGAGAAACAACACACACTGTATGCCATAAATACAATTTTTCATGCATAAAACATGATCAAAGAGTCATGTGATTGGCCTCAAATTCAAGAAAATGTAACCAATTTGTCAGAGGAAATCCAGTTTAATGAAAAGAATTTGATCTTGGGAGATTTATAAATGATTAAATGACAAGGAACTGTAAATTATTCTTCAGCAGTGTCATAATCTGCATTATTCTTCTAGAGTAGACAGTATGAGATGATATAAGTAATTTCATGGGATTTATGGGGTAGGCAAACAAGGACAAGCATTAAATAGATACTCTGATTAATATAACTTAAACTAAGTGATGTTAGGTTCATCATAAATCTGTGAGCTACTACACCAAATATGATTAAATACCCATGGTTCTTGGTAGGACTATGCATTTTTAGTAAAGAATTAAGAGCATAAATATAGCTATATATATAATCTATTTGAATTAACAAATGCAGAATTGAAAAGGATTAAAGAACTTACATTTCTACCATGGCAGCAACTGCTTTAGGATCATCCACAGCATGTTCATGGCTATGCTCAACATCTTCATCTAATCTGTAAATGCAATTAACAATTTCTTAGTCATCCAATAATATGCATGTTTTCCCGATTCTGGTCTAAGGATTGACCGTCTTTCATTACCAAAAATATGCATGTATATTAGTCGAACTGTTTTCACCTTTACAAAAACAGAATGCAGTACAATAATTGCAAGAATGTAACAACTGACCTGTCAGTAAAAGTTGAATTCCTCAAGCCACTAAACTGGCTAGTTTCATTGCTGCTGCAAAAAGTTGAAGAATTGCCAAATTAAGGTTTGAAAAGAAACAGAGTAAAAACAGAGTAAGCAATGTAAAAGCGGCATTAATTCGAACTATCTTAAGGTTAGAAACTGTAGTAAACAGTACCTTTTGGTTGCCAAACTCGCATTCGCAAAGAGTACAAGAACAAGGAATGTGCAGATAGCAATGGTTTTAAGAGAAAACTCCATTGATGAGTGGAAACTGGTGATTGTTTGGAAAGTAGTGATGGAATATGTAAGAGTGCGAATATGGGTAGTGTTTTTCGGGAGGTATGGGTGAAAGCAGTTGAAGTAGAAATGACTTGAGTTGAGTTGAGTTGATGGAAATGCGGAGAGAAGTGTCCTTTTTATACACAGAAATGAACAAGGAGAAACTTTGAGAAAATGGGATTTGTACTGCATTTGTTGCCCAACTTCTTATTCTTCTTCATTTGGACTTGGACTTGGTTAGACTCCGTTAGATTTATTAGGTTCTGTTCACTATTCATTTCTGTAATTAATAGTGCTTCTCACCTTCCAGTGCTTGATACACACTCAAACCGGACTCCAATTTCAACTTTTCATTCGGATTCAAAATAATATCACATCGTTAATATGGGTTTGTAATAAAAAAATACTACTTTGGTATTTGTATGAGTATTTTTTAAATTATCCAAATAGATTCGAACTTAAATTTATACTGACCGATATCGTACTAATAATTGAGAGGGTGTATATATGTATATACTATCTAGCAAGTCGATATTGTTAAGTTGATATACGATTAATTGATTGACTCTTTAAAGACGAATACTCATTTAAATGTTAAAATTTTAATACTTGTGTATATTTTTTTACAATTTCGAATTGGGAGTGTGGTTACAAAACAATTATGTGGCTGGTGTAACAAGATTCATTGTCAGCTTCATTTGCAATTTGTAAGGTATGAAACGAGTTTAAAATTCGATCTCTCTTCAATTAATAGGTCGGGATTTCAAGTCATTTCTATCGAGAAAAAAAAAGAGATAGTTATGTATACTTTCAGATGAATATCATGTAAATAAACAGGAGTAGTATGTTACTGGTTCTGTAGTGCCTATGATTGTGGTAGTAGTGCGGCTAACCGTCGGTGGATCACGTGAGCGAAGCTTGTCTGACTGCTGACCTCACCTCACCACAATTTTTACAACTTCCTTCTTCAATCACATTTCTTACATGAGATACCCATACTATACGGTATTAATATTAAGACAAGATATATCTAAATAATAATGTTTAATAATATTATAAGATAATAATTAATTAGAGTCATCTACATATCATTTGACCACTGCAATACGGCCCCCTGAACTTTACATTTGCCCGCGGAGTAATTCACGGAACTAATAATATTCTTGATTATATATACCAAATATTATAATATACCAAATATTATAAGCAACTTGATTTGTTAACTAATTAAGTTTTTTTAATGCATTATGGATTCGAACCATCGAACTCATAGATGAATAGAACCATGATACCCTAACCCTACTTGACCACTAGGATCCTATTTAAATCCGCTTGAACAATGTTCGTGTTCATAATCTTTCTTTCTTGCATTCTCAATTCAGTACAAATTAAAATCACTACAAATCCACTTAATATCTATTAAGAACAATGTCTTAACTTGTTAAGGAATCGAGTCATAAAAATTATAAGACGAATACATATATGATACTGAATATTATAAACACCAATATCGCATATATGCTTCTCCACTTAGTTACCTACCATCAAAATTATTACTTTCGAGATGATCATTGAGAGGGTATGGTGAATGATGATATAAATGATAATGGGATTGAATATCTCCTCGAGAGGAGCTTGGAACACATATTCACAAATAGGAGTTCTAGACATCCAGTTGATGGGTGACAAGGAACAATACCGAATTTTAAGTTCCAGAGGTAATTATAACTCAAGTAGTTGAATTTGACCACAAGGAGCTCAACATGTCTGACTTTTATATACAAGCATTAGGCTCGCAAGTTATAAGTCAAAACTAAACGTTAAATAAGAGTACTTTAATTTTAGGCATTGTTTTGAAAATAGCCAGCTCCTAGAATATATGTGTGTGCCTTGAGCAGAATTCGAGGCATATGTGCACTAAAACGGATGTTGTCAATGCCAACCGAAAAATAGTTGACCTTGCATGTATTGTTTCAGGTTTGACCGTTTGGGGCCTTTGGGCCACAGTTACAACAAAAAATGGGGGAAACTTCTAAATAAAAATGAGTTCAGACTAATTATTATTATTAAAAAATATCTTAAATACGTTAATACAATGATATAATGTTGTAATTCAACAAAGACAATGTTAATATAATGATGCAACACAGTTTTATCTTCATGTAATGCACCCCAAGATTAGTTCATAATCTGTATAGACTTAGAACACCCCAATCCGGATAGCTCTTTGGTGAGTCTTCTAAGGGTTTCGATTAATTTATGGTTTATCACGTAAATTGATCCTCCTTAAATTTTATTTAAGTGATCCTCTGTGTTATAATATTATATATTTATATTAAAATATGATTCACTGAGTTACATCATTATATTAACGCAAGACTCGCTAAATTGTCATAGTGTATTAACGAACATCGAATCTTCTTTTATAATATTTAGTTTATGGAAATTTTTTTTTAGAATTTTCCCTTCATTTCTTAGGTGTAAATTTATTAAATTGAATCATCATCTTTCTTTTTTTTTTAAACGGTTAAAGGATGACTTGAACCCTAATTTATTAATTGGAAGTGAAACGTCTTACCAACTAGGCTACCCTCCATTATCATTATTTTAATATGGCATGTGAAATAAATTGATATATTCTAACTTAAACAGTTATATATAACTTGCAACTAGGCTACCCTCCATTGTCATTATTTTAATATGGCATGTGAAATAAATTGAGATATTCTAACTTAAACAGTTATATATAACTTGCAATCATTTTCAAGTGATGCAATACATTGTAATCAGACGCGGTAACACCAACCGCGCAGGGCCTCAGCTTGTCAAGGACTTCCGAAGCCCAATACCTATGGTCCAATACTAGGTTTCTAATTAAAAAAAAAATTAAAGAAAAACTGGAAATTAACGAATTAATTTCCATTGAAGAACGGCAGAAAGAAGAAGAAAGAACATACACCGAGATTTCCGTTGAATTCGGCCGCCTCTTGCATCTCCTTTCTCGATTTCCTCTTGCTTCTTCAATCTTTAGCCTAATTTCTCCCAACTTCCATTAAACCATCCATTCGATTCCTCAAATATCGAAGAAATCCATTCAATTCCTCAAATATCGGAGAAAAAATAACCGTTTTTTGTTCAATTTCCATGTATATAAGTACCCTTCATTCTTCTTCAATCCTTCTTCCTAACTTAAGCCATCAAACTCAAATAACATCTAGAAATTCTTGTGTTATATATAGCAATATGGGTTTATTGAAAATTTAAGGTTTTAATTTGGGGATCTTGACTCTCCACCGGAAAAGGGCCACTGCACGTCTGCGCCTACCGCATAAGGTGGCCGTGCCACAACGCCACCATGGGAGACGGAACTGGCCAGCATCGACACTTCGAGAGGGCCATCTTCGGGATTAGTCATGTAATTTTCTTTCCCTTTCTTTCTTTTCTTCTTCCTGCTGCTTTATTTAAATTGTCTTAGTTCTATTCTTATTTTATATAGTCACAATTCTTAATTTTCTCAAGTTAATTGATGATTTTGTTTTAAAGAATGTTCGAAAAGTTACAATTTCAAGTAGTTTCTTAGTCTTTTGTAAGATTTATTAAAAATAGTAATTGTAACAGTAGTTGAACCTCGTTTAAATTTTTTACATAGGGCCTCTTAATTCTCGAGGACAGCCCTGATTGTAATATAAATATTGTCATTTGAACACCAGAGAGAATCTACACCATTGTTATTTTGTTGTAGTGTGTGTAACTTGAGAAGCCATATAAAATCAATTGCCCAATTAAAGCCCAGTGGAGCATAAGATGAAAGTTATGATAGGCTTATAATTACAAGTATGAAGATGGTTGGAGAGTTTTACAAGCTTACAGATGTTAAGCTGCCATTAAATTTAGGAAGCACGTGTAAATCCAATTGAGAAGTGCGTGTAGTGTTTAGTACTAGTGGAAAACTAACAGATTAATTGGTCAACATTGATTAAGGACAACACCAAGTTAAACACAAGTAAATGTACACGCTAATTAAAGGATTTCATTTTCTTATTTGGAGGGCTCCTTCCCTGCACGACCGGTTGAATTCATACAAGTCTAATCATTGTAAGTCCGGTAGAAATTGGGCTTCAAACCTAGAAACTGGAGATATTTAGCTCAATTGGGCTTTTTATTAGATTTTGTGGCCTAGACTTTAGTTGATAGAGTTGGATTGGGAAAATTCGCCCCAACATCAAATTGGAGATTAAACTAAAAAAACCAATCCAGAAGACAAATATTTTACAAAAAAACAATCAAGTTGCAAAAAATATTGTATCAAAGTGCAAATGATACAATTTCACATTCAAAACCATGCATTTAGTGTATTAATATACAATATTTTATTGTATTATCAAATGATACATTGGTCATATTCTGAATTGTTGATTTCGAAAATTTACCCGCCCATAAGACCGTACACTATGGTATCGGTCGTATCGTGGTTGTGGGCGATCGGTTGCTGAGCAACCGCGCCGCACGACCGATCTGCGTACTATGGCGACCGTCGTAGTTTTTTTTTTTTATAAATTTTAAATTTAAATTATAGTTATATTAATATGTATAACATATATATTTTTCAAACAAGTACAAATGACAGCTATAATTTATCTAAAATGGTGTTTTTATTCAATTGAAAGCATTACAATACAACTAATACAACTTCTGAAAATAAAAACCACAAACTAGTACGGAATTAGAATCTAAAACAGACAAACACAAACATAAAACATCATTCTAGTCTAATACTTCAATCATCATCCCCCCCCCCCCCCCACCCTCCTTCACAGCTCTAC
>JAYMSP010006729.1:0-11152 GCA_036897095.1 Plantago elongata
AGGGAACATAATCAGCTCTAGTGGGACTCGACGATGCTCCAACTGGACTATCTGGTAGAACACCAAGCAAAGCATCCACACTCAGAAGGCCACCCTCCATGGCACACGATCCAAAGTCGGGCATGCCAGGCTGGACACCAAGCAAGTCATCTGTCAGACTACTTGAGAGCCGACACGACCCGAAGTCCGGCATGCCTAGTAAGTCGTCTGTCAGGCTACTTGAAAGCCCAACCTTCATAGCAGTTGACGGGATGCCAGACGGATCAATAGGAGCATAACTTTCTGCACTTGGAACCTCAAGCCTTGGCTTCTTGCCACAAGGCTCCAGCGAGTCGTCCTCTTTCTCAACCGGAGTCACGGTCGACTTCACCACTTTTGCCGACCCCATTACTCTGGCAACATACTCATCCTCATAACTCTGACATCAGAACTGGTTATCCGAGACACTCCATAATAATGTTAACGATTCCAGGACCTAGTTACCTCCAGATGACTGAATAACAGCACGCCACATACTGCATGCCTTCAGCATAAACGGGTTCAGGAGATGGTCGATCGACCTGGTCGTGTTAGACGCACTTCTTATAGCCTTGATCACTACATCTCCTTCATCCAGCACACCACTCCTTGCAGGTGTGCCTGAAAAATAAAAAGTTTAGAACATAATATGAAAAATGCAAGGGATAAGGCAATCACACTAAAAGGCATAAATTTTGAGCTCAATGAAGGGTTTCCACGATGTTGGAATCCTTTCTAAGTCTGCCGGTTCATACATGTGCTCGCTACTGACCATAAAATACTTTTCCTTCCAAGATGACCTGTCAGACGCATTGCCACCCAAAACAGGGCCCTCGACGCCTACCCTTGAGTTAAAATGAACCCCTCCTTTATCTGGCGAGACTTCCTTCACTGTATAAAAGTGACAGAAAGTGTCGACAGACACCTGAACACCTAGATCCTCACTTAGCACTTGCATCCCAAGAATGATCCTCCAAGCATTAGGCATCAGCTGACCAGGTGCAACCTGGAGGTAACTAAGCACACCAGCCACGAACTTGGGGAGTGGAAGCCTGAGCCCTATTTTGAAAGCAACTTCATACAGGCAGGCCATCCCAAGAACTTCCCAGTCTGCCCTTTCTCCTGCAAAGGGAGGTCAGATTCGGTGCTTGCGGGAATCCCGTAAAGATCCCTCATGTAGGCCAAGTTTACTTCGCTAACAAGCAAGGCCACATCACCAGTTAAGACAAAGGAAGGCTGACCTACGACGGACACCAATCCACTAGGTGGACCATTGCCGTCCACCCTAGTCGACCGAGAATACACGACAATCTTGCTTGGATGCCCTTCCATGATTCTCTTATGTGCAAGTTAGACAAGAAGAAACTTCATCAAAAAATTCATAAAACGCATCAACTCCTTTTGCCATCATAAGGGCGAGCTGACAGATATGATAGTCGCCAACATAGTTCAATCCAACATCATCAATATGCGTGCCAAGCAAGTTGCCAACTTATCTAGTTCTACAACCAAATATCAACATATCCATTTGCAATCAAAGAAGCATCATGACAAAAACAAGACCAAGGTATCGAACAGATTCGACTCCAAAAGTAATGATCAAGTCAAACAATTCATATATATCCATCGATGTCACCGGCACCGGTTGATACAAAAAGAGTAATATATTTGTGTCCGCTTGACACCACATATAGAAAGAGTCTATACAATGCTCGAAAAAAACAAAAATGACTAACGATGTCCATGAGTCTACTATGCTCCAAGAAAGCTAAAAGCACCACTCGTCCACCGATGAAGCAAAATCCAAGCTTAAATCCGCAAAATAAGCACCTACATAGTCAAAAAATGGAGTTACGCAAAAGAACAATAAACTCCGGTCATCAATTTAAAAAACATGGAATTCATAATAGCATAATGTATTTTGAGATTTTGAATCGAGGTCATTCCAAAATCATGAATAAAAGCAAACACATGTTTCTTCAGAATTCCTATGGAATCCGACAAAAGAGGGAAACAGAGAAATGGAAAGAGGAAAAATAGAGAGATGGAAAGTGGTAAGGAGCAGGGTGGAAATCCTACCGGAAATGGCAAAATTTCGACCAAATCTCGGCTTTGTGTAGCAACCACCGGGAACTGAGGATTCCCGGCAAAGACAACAACTCAGTCGCCCCCAACTCCGATCGTCCCTCTCCCTACAGTTACTCTCACCAGGAAATCCAATTCCAGTCGCCTCTCTCCACGCCGCGCCTACAACTCCAATCGCCGGAGAAAGAAAAGAGAAAGAAACCCCACCGGAAAACTCAAACTCCGGTCGCGCCTATCACCCTCTCTATCCGCGCTATTCAGGTCCGTACCCAACTTGTCGAAAATTGTGAGTGTGTGCCCGCTTCACTAGAAATCACGAGTCCAACCTCCTCTTCCTCTCTCCACTGTCGCGCGACCTCTCACCGGAAAACAACGATTCCCGGCCATCGCTCGCTTTCATTCTCTTTGTTTGCAGCTTCAGTCGCGACTCAAAATTCCCGGATCCGCCCCTTCACCCGCTCTCTCTCCCCGCTCTGCTCAGCTGCGTTCAGTGTGCTCGGCTCTCTCTCGGTTGACTTACCCCATTTCACACTATTGTGGATGAAAATTTTGGAAGTAAGATGTTGTGATTGTGAAATGGCGTAAGAGTGTAATGGGGAAGACAATGTCTTGGAAGTTTACTGAAGAAGGAACTATGTTAGGAATTATTGAGACACAATCTCAAAATTCTAAGGTTTTTTTTTCTCAATTCAAATATCAATAAAATACTACAACTCAAAATCTTACTTCCACTCTAAAAATTCGGGCAAGGCAACAACCTTCGGGCAAGGCAACACCTTTCGGGCAAAGCAACCCCCATTTTCGAGCAAGGCAACACATTTCGGGCAAGGCAACCCCCATTTTCAGGCAAGGCAACACCTTTCGGGCAAGACAACACATTTCGGGCAAGGCAACACATTTCGGGCAAGTCAACCCTCATTTTCGGGCAAGGCAACACATTCCAGGCAAGCCATCCTATGCATGTCAACAAGTTACCATCTTGCTTGACGAAATCGAAATTGCTTGCCCTCAAGTGTATGCCAGCCTTGCTTGACAAACCAAAAATTGTTTGCCCGCAAGTGTATGCCAACCTTGCTTGACATACCAAAAAATTGTTTGCCCACGATTGTGTATCAACAAGTTTCAACCTTGCTTGACATACCAAAAATTACTTGCCCGCAAGTGTATGCCAACCTTGCTTGACATATTAAAAGTTGTTTGCCACGATTGTGTGTCAACAACTCTCCACCTTGCTTGACACACCAAAAATTGCTTGCCTACGGTTGTGTGTCAACAAGTTACCACCCTGCTTGACATGCCAAAAATTGCTTGCCTGCAAGTGTATGCCAACCTTGCTTGACATACCGAAATTTCTTGCCTTTTGTGTGCAACAAGTTTCCACCTTGCTTGACACACCAAAAATTGCTTGCCTACAGTTGTGTGCCAACAAGTTTCTACCCTGCTTGACATGCCAAAAATTGCTTGCCTGCAAGTGTATGTCAACCTTGTTTGACATGCTAAAAAATTGCTTCCCTACAATTATATGCCAGCAAGTTTCCATCTTGCTTGGCAAACGAAAAATTGTCAACCTCCAAATTTTTATAGTCAGTAAGTTTCCATCTTGCTCGGCGGACCAAAGTTGTCAACCTTGAAATTGTCCTTCAAAAAGTGTTCGTCTCGTTAGATTGAACCAACCATCGTGAAAATTTCCATCTCCGGACATCCGTTACACTAGTGCATCCACAAAGTAATTGACACTTTGAAAGGAGCATAACGGCATACACCTGCGACCCAATTGTGCATCGCTTTGTTGGGCATAGAACTTCTACTCTCCGACCCGAGGCACTCGACTCGAAGAGTGGGGGACAAACTGTAATGGCCAAAATTTGCTCTTCCAACAAGACTGGCAATTGATCCATCAAGGCCACAATCCAATCCACGATCCTTCAACCCACGCGCGGGTCGGGCTCCAAGAGGCCCCGAACCAAGCCACCTAGTGGACCTGTCACACAACCAAAAGGCTTGCATACTGGCTAACTCATTTGGCCTCCCAACTTCCTAGCGGGTCGACAAGCTAGCCAACACACTTGGTGAGTCTGACAGACATGCGAGCCAACCTTACTTGACTCGCCCAGTCTGCCAGAAACGAACTCAACCGACTTGAGACTCATCCAACCCCGCAAGGCTAACCATGTTAGCTTAACGGATTGAGCGACCCACATTGCTTGACTAACTCACTTAGTCAGTTAGCAACCGACTAGACTCAGTCAGCCCACGAAGCCACTCCTGACTCGAAATATAGGAGAAGTGGGTACAGACTCTAACGATGGGATGGTCTATATAGGAAGGCAGGCGGAAGGAGAAAGGATCATATCATTCAGACTACGAAAAACCTTAGCTATCAATCGAACTCCTCTCACTCAACCCTCATCACTCTATCAATCAGTCAGACATTGTCAGTCAGACGCCGTTAGCCAGACGTTGCTAGTCAGGCGATCAAGCTCTTGGGTTGTCGTTCAGACGATCGAGCTTCATCTTCCGCCATCTCACCTTTGCTTATCGACGATCACTAGTTAGCTCCCCTTCGCACGGTCAGTTAGCACATTGTCAGTAACCATCCATTCTCTACTGAACCGTTAACAGGATAAGTCGACCTCCATCATCCACATCTCTCTCATTGTCGCTTTGCTTAGTCTTTGCCTCATTATTGACTTGAGCGTCGGAGTCCCTATGGTCGGCACCACCGGTGTCACCTTGGTACCTTACGTCTCTAGGTTTGTTGCTTGTTGCCTTGCAGGTCGTCGGTGCCCCCAATTCATCAACCTAAATTCGATTGTAGATTCTCAGCGTCTACATTTACTATACTTACTCATTTTCGAACAACATGTACCTTAACAAAATTAAGGACCAAATCGAATGACTTGGTTGAAATAAATTTATATAGAAATTCTTTCATGGGCCAGATCTACAAGTAAGTTATAGACCTTGTAGTGGATAATTAACAACATTTATGGGGAAATAGGATTGATAAATTTAAAATTATTCTCCAAGTCACGTGGATTGTTTTTAACTTTATAGTCTACCAACTTACTCATAAACCCGATCTATGTTAAAATTTTCCATCACTCTCCAGGTCAAATGAATGACTCTAATCCATGTTTCTTGAATTCCTTTTGGGGTTTGTTAAACGCAGGACCGTTTTTACTAAACGCATGAGACATTTTTATATATTACAAAATGCCCAACAAATTATATAAATATAGAATTAGTCCCAATTTTCATAAAATTTTATCAAATTATCACATTTCGAAAATATATGAACGTATATACACTACGATACTATAACGTAGCAAAAATCAATATTATAAAATCATTAGTCATACTTTACAATAATGATGAATTTGAGATGTTTATATTGTTATAATTCATATTCGTAATCATTAATATTTGTTTAATTACTTAGTATAATTAAATTAAATAATTTTGTAAAAAAATTTAAAAAAAAGAACCAGGTCTGATCTACCAGATGATCATGTCCTAGTACTGCTCCAACCAGATCGTTGGAGAAGCTTCGATCATATCTGGTTGGAGCTTCTCCGACCAAACTGGTCGGGATGGTGGATTATTCTTCGTTTGTGTTCTTTTAAATTTTCTTCAATTCTTTTTGTGAATGATATAATTAGTTGAAATAAATATGTTTATATGTGTTTTAAGTGAAAATTATAATAATAATTGTGATGTTTGTAATATATTAAAATACATTTAAAATTCCATCTGTTTAACATTCATTCAACATTGATGTTCCTTTTAATGCTTTGCGTTGCAAGTAGTTGGCGACATTATTGCTACTTTTAAGAAGAAACAATTATTACATAAAATCCAACTATACTTGACAGGTAATCCTTTCACGTGCACAACTCTACGCTTCGCCCTTTTCTTGTTTCTTCGTCTTCTAGCAACCAACTCTATATCCCGCAATAGCTGTCAATATTCTTTGGATACATCTGCTTGCGCCATCTACTTCTAACCAACAACTCTATGCTCAACCCGGGAAGGAAATATTACAAAAGTTAACAAACAAGAATTAATAAACGGATTCCCAAACAACCCACAATACGCTACCCTTCAAGTTCCGGCGTGTGTATTTTAAAAACATTCCACGTAAAGTCAGCGTTTTCATGGACATAAATGATCAGGTCCGATCAATCAACCGGAGAAATGAACTCCAGCATATGACATAAATCATCCCACATTTTCACAAATCACAACATTTCAACATAATGAGATCAAAACTCCATTGCAACATACTATCATGTATAAATTCTTTAACCTTTCCATAAACGCCCTTTGAAAGTAACACATGAATCAATAATACAGTGTATAGAGAGTATACTACTGATTGATCAAGATTCTGGACCAACAAAAATGTCATCAGCATACTGTTCGATCACAATCGAAATGAATAGAATTGAATTAGAGAATGCATGTTAGAACACAAAACCAAACAAAAATGCACCACCACCTATCTTATCTTATCTTATCTTATGGCACAAATTCATTCTCTAAGAATGGTCTAGTCCGTGTTTCCATGGCCACGGGCGCCTTGGTATTTCCCACCCTGGTCATCGGCAACACCACACCGGAGTCAGCAGCATCTTCCATTCGCCTAATCTTTTTGGTATGCATACATTTCCTGAAACATACTAACATCACCACCAACATTGTGAACACTAGAACACCACCAATGACCGAAGCAACAACAATCTCCACCCTCTTACTCATCCCATCATTTCCAGTTACTTGGCCCACAATGCCGCTAGGAGAGGGTGCGGGAGGAATGGAGATTTGGGTAACAATGGAATAATGGCCTTGACTAGTGGTTAAACAAGTGAGAGTAGTAGTAGTAGTAGTAGAATTATTAGGGTGGTGAACAACATTGTCAAATTGAACAGAACCATCCAAACCAAAATAGACACACATGGGCCTAGATCCAGAATCGGGCCTGACATTGGAGAAATGAACACGAATGGGCTTCAACAGGGCCCGAAAGTCTAATTCAGACAAATTCTTAGCGGATAAATCAGAAGCATTGTAAACCAAAAGGCCTAACACAGGTGTTAAAAAAGCGTAGCCAGGCAAAGGGTAATAAAGAGATGCAAAATGGGAAGTGAAATTGTGATATACCAGAATTACCCTCTCGACATAAGGCTGTTCTATAACTCCAATCGGAATGTCCAAGTCTCGGAAACCCTGGAAGCCTCTCCGGCGCATACTGCCGCTCCTGAGACGCAGCGCCGCCACGTGGATGCCGGAAAAGTTGGAGGGAAGGTCGGCGGTGTAAATGAGACCGGTTTTTGGGTGGTGGAGGAGTGAGGTGAAGGCATAGTCCTGAAGCAAGGAATCGAGTTGTCGAGTGGATTGAGAAGAAACGAAATGAGAAAATATGCAGAGATAGATCACGAGAAGCAGCTGCATGATTAGGAGGAGGCGGAGGAGTTGGCTGTTGTGTTTTTGGCCATTGGAGATTGGTTAGGGCAGCATTAATCAAATCAAATCAAATCAAATCAAACCAGCAGCAGCAAACAAGGAAAGGAAATATATATGGCAAGTGATGAAATGAAATGAAATGTACAATAATAATAGATTTTAGTATTTACTTACGAGTTGTTAATGTACATAATTTTTTGAGAGTTTGGAAGATTAGAATCTTGAAAAGGAAAAACAAATAGTAGCAGAGCAGATAACCGGAGACAGCTAGCTAGTTAAGATGAGTTGGGTACTCAGCAGATTATTCATTCCACCGCTGGACTCATGAGTTGAGTAGTAGTAAATATTTAACTACTGACGATGATAACGGCCAATAAAGAGATGACAAGTAAGCGTCAACTTCAAATCAAACTATTATTATATATTATTTCCTCCGTCCATCCTAATTTCCATTTTTAAAAATTTATTACGAATTAAAATTATATCGTAAATATAAAATGCTTAATTTTTTTATATAGTAAAAATTAATTTTAAAATTTCATTATATAAAAAAATTAATTTTAAAATTAAAAAAGTTAGATGGTTCAAAATTAAGTTAATATGTTATGAACAAACCCAAGTGGACTTTTCTTGACCAGTGATATGACAAAATTAAATTAACAAACAAAAGAAAGGAAAGGAGCTTGGCTTGGTGCCACCTCAATTTGTTTATTCATTCTGTAATATCATTCGATGTCACATATATAGCTGATATTCAATCCCTCTCAATGCTAGATTTCACTCCCCCTTTGTGCATTTGTGCTACTAGATTGCTTCTTCATGTAATTAATACTAACCTGACGATGTCACGATATAATTTTCTAATTATAAATAGAAAAGATAAAATAAATTAATTGATAAGAAGTATTAGTAGGTAGTCTTTCTTCATTAAATTAGAGTCTTTATTTATACCAACTATAGAAAATCTGATTCATCATGATATCGATCATGCTATGCAGGGTAGGATCCAAGTTTAACAGATTCGAACCCGACAAGTTGATTATAAATACTATTTTATATCAAGGCCTATTATATAGACCTATTAGTTAGTATTAGATAAAAAAATATATATTTCCATCAAACCGAAACAAAATATACAACACAATCAATATGGTTTATTCCAATAACCTTTAACGATAATATGCGGTCATCCCCACTATATACTACACAAAAATTATTATCTACAAACAAAATTTTCTATGTATGATTGTTTTTTTTCTCCAACTTCCTAGTACCCAACACCCCTTCGATGGTCGGTGTCATTCAACGAAACACACAAAATTTATTATTCTACAAATATAATTATAAATGTTACGGATTTTTTTTACAATCTGATCTCGTCTCATCATGAAGATGAAGATAGAGAAAAGATGAAAGAAAGTTTTCCCCGCCTAGAGAGTATCTACCAGACCTGGCCTTCCCTATTTCGTCCCATCATGGAGTTAAGAAAATAGAGAGAAAATCATAGAGTATTTCCCCCCGCCTAGAGGGTATCTGTTGGACCGCCCCTCCTCCCCCTCCCCCGCGTCTGTTATCGAGATTAAGAAAGTGCAAAGAGATCCAAGAGAATTTATCCACCTCAAGAGTATCAGATCCACCCATACCCGTTATGAATTAGGAAATTAGAGAGATCGAAGAAAATTCTCTCGGCAAGAGAGTATCTGTTCGAACCAACTCCCGCAAATGATACACATAAATGCATTGTTTTTTAATAATCATTATTAATCCCATCGACAAATCATTATTCTAGCAAACCAACTTATTTCAATTATCTCAGTCATAGAAGATGTTTTCCATTCAAATTGAGTCTATACATTGAAAATATGACATTCTTAGAGTTATAAGTGCTCCCCTTCATAGTGAGTTTTAAAGTTTGGAATTATCTCATCCATACAGTTGAAAATAGATGTATTAGCATTAAATACTCACTACATATAAGGTCAGCTACATTTATCGTGTATGCATAACCCGATGTTCTGAATAAAAAAACTCTAATACATTGTTTGTCGATCTTTTTAGCCTCTCAACAAATTAAAAGGATACCATAACTTAATTTGTTTAAATCACTTCCAAATCAACTAAACTTATCCTTCTCTTTCTACTATATTCTTATACTCTCTTTAAATTTTCAATTATATTAACAACTTTAAACCAATCAAACAACAATGAACCTTTGCTTATATTGTTTATGCTTTCAATAGAGTTATCAAGTTCAATTATCTCAGACATAGAGGTCGTTCACAATTCGAATTGATTCTATAAATTGAAAATATCACATTCTTAGTGTTTAGAAATACAATCCTTTAGTTTGAGTTTCAAAATTTGGAATTATTCCATCCGTACGATTGAAAACAGACATATTAGCATAAAAAACTCACTATGTTAGTGTGAATATAAAAGACATTGCCGCCATCAACAAATAGAACCATGTGTCTCAATCCGAGGGAGTAGGAAGGGCCATTCACCATCTAGGCAGGCGATCTACTATCACTGATTATTATAAATCTGTAAGTGTATATTGATGAGTGAATTTTAGACCATCTTATCTAGTACTAAACCCGTGGCGTTTCCACTATATAGCTCATGTTTCATATATGAAGTGTTGGACTAATAGATACAAAATTTCAAAGATAATCGATAAAGTCTCGAAAGTGATATAAAGAAATAAAGTCTCAAAAGTGATATAAAGAAAAATAACATTTTGAAAAACTACGACATAGTGTCCTAAGGTTTAAAAGTTACATAAAACTTCCTCGTAAACAACATTAGTTGTTGTATATGTTGGTATTCCTTTTTTGTCGACAATCAACAACTTCAAGCCTTTCCTTGCTTGTGAATCCGAGAAAGCAAATAGAGTTGATCGTTGTTGAATATTTGACTGGGTGGATATAAATTAACATGTGATAGAGATGATCCTTGGGTTTTATAGTCATGACATAACAAACGAATATATGAAATTGCCTTCTTTGGAACATGATCGAAAATTTGGTCACGTTGTATGGTGTCTAAACCATTCGAGCTATCAAAATATTTGATCTAACATTCTTTGCAGTTATCATTTTGGCTTCAATGACATGTTTACTTTTAATAAAAAATAAAAAAATGGAGGACAAACGAATAAACCGAGTAGTGAAACTTACTCGTAAACATGACTTATGTGAATAAAAGAGGGGTGTGGTGTTAGTGGATAATCCTTCTTCATCCAAAATGATATTATTAAGTTTCTTTTTATGCTAACTATATGAAAAAATACGACTCAACTCTCATCGTGAATGGTATGCATTGAAAGAGGCAGATTTAACTTTAACCCGTTTGGGATACGGGTCGATAACATATGTTTCGTATTAGTCATATTGTACATGGCTTGTTAATTAGTGAAGTAATATATACATTTTTTTAAATGGTATCACCCATATTCAATTTAAAATAAAATATAAAAGTGTACAACCCGATCAATAGGATTGGTTCCCAATGAACCTGGTGATATGTGTTCACCACCACACACAAATACTAACCCCCCCCCCCCCCCCCCGCACCACACACG